>JANAVB010006795.1:16972617-17040339 GCA_029216955.1 Iris pallida
TAAGATTCATTTAAATCCTTTTCTAAAATTGAATTCCTTTCTAAATTTTCTCCTCGCTTTGTTCTTCATTTACTTCCTTCCTCTTGGAGGATCCATGCAACACATTTTCAAATTAAAAATGTAAAATATAAAATTCATTTAAATTCTTTCATAAATTTAGTTTTTTTCATTTTTTAAATATAATATTCATTTAAATGTTTATTTTTATTATTAGATAATTGAATTTTCAAATTACATATATAAATCAATTTAGTTATTTAAATATATGTGTAGTCACATCACAATAAGAAATAACCATGTAAAAAATTCACGAAAGAAACGGAACAAAAGATAATTTTATTCAACATATGTTCAGACGATTAGTTCAACACATTCAAATTTAAAATTCAAAATATTCATTTAAATCACTTTCTATATTTTCTCCTCTATCCGTTCATCATTATTTTCCTTCCCCTTGGAGGATCACTTCAACACATTTCCGAATTTAAAATGCAAATTATAAGATACATTTAAAGTATTTTCTAAATTTATTTATTTTTTATATTTTTAAATAGAATATTTATTTAAACGTTTATTTGAATTATTAGATAATAGAATTTATAAATTACATCTATAAATCTATTCGTTGTTTAGATATATGTCTCAATTATTAGATAATTTTCAACTATGGACGACTTAAAAGAAAGATAAATAAAATAAATGTAGAGATCATACCTTGCTTCACTGAAATGGTACGGGTTCAGAGATGCCAAGAGTAAATGCCGACGACTGAGAGAGAAAATGAAGGTAGTGAAAAATATATGTTTATCAGGAGTAGTTTAAAATTTTACGTAGAGAGAGAAAAAACAGAAGATGCGTGCATACGATGAGTAGGTTATGGAGATTTTGAATTTTAAAATTAGTGGATGGTGTAAATGACACTTATCCTAAAATTAAAATGACTTTATCTAAGAATGTATAGAAATTATACAATCCAAATACCCATAGTATTTGGATTATATATATATGGATTATATATATATATATATATATATATATATAATTAATATATATATATATATATATACTGTCCCCCTACACCATCGGAAGGAGGGCCGCGTGGGGTTCTCGCGCGCCCTCTCGGTCTAACGGTCGAGGGCGACGGGGCTCCGGATCTACCACACACATACACACAACACCACACACACACCATACACATGTTGGGTATCATACCAGAATGAATCGAACCTTCGCTCTGATACCAATTATTGGGCACGTGCGAAAGCATTTGCCAACCCACCTGACCAAAACCAACCCTCGTCTAACGGACACCAAGCACAAGATGAAGACAAGTATATGGCGGTGACGTACGTCACCTGGCCAAATCTCAACCTTTAATAACTCAGATAAAATTACAAGATTGACAGAACTCACGTTGAACCCTTTGCCCTAATAGGTTCAACCCCCTCACCACTCTCAGAAGAAAAAATAGAAGATTACAATTGAGATCATTCACCACTTTCAGACCAGAACAAAGCAAAAAAGTGGGATCTGATACCATTGTTGGAGTCCAGTCTAGATTTGGTAACAACATACTTATGGAATCCAAATCTAATAAAATATTTAATTTGATTTGATTAGATTTGGATGTCCATAATTGGTATTGTGCTATTTTAGATATACTAGGATTCTTATTTTAGGAAATCCTATTATGATCTAAAATAGGATAATTGATAGGCTAGGTGTAATAGGATACTTATTTGAGGGCTTTCTAATTAAGAAATCATATTATGACCTAAAATAGGATTTTTCTCATCCTATATATATGGGGTGAGGGTGGAGGCACAAAAATAAGCACAAATGTGGAGATTCGAGATGCTTGTCCACAAGGAAATCTGAGAGAAAGTCCGTACTTTGCTCTTAGGACTTTGCCATCCAAGACAGAAGGAAGAAGAAGATCTAATCAAGGAGTCATCAACTTCGGTTAGGGAGATTGCTACGGGTTGGTGAGTGATCTCAATTGTAATCTTCTATTTTTCTTCTTGAGAGTTGTAAGGGGGTTGAACCTGTTAGGGCAAAGGGTTCAACACGAGTTCTGCCAATCTTGTAATTTTATCTGAGTTATTAAAGGTTAGGATTTGTCCAGGTAATGTACGTCACCGCCATATACTTGTCTTTATCTTGTGCTTGGTGTCCGTTAGATTGGGGTTGGTTTTGGTCAGGTGGTTTGGTAAATGCTTCCGTACGTGCCCAACAATTGGTATCAGAGCGAAGGTTCAATTCATTCTGGTCTGATACCCAATAATTTCTATCCGAGCTTTGGAGGTTCTGGTAACCATGTCTACGGAGCAGATGAACATGTTGACCCAATCTGGATCGTAGTCAACCTAATCTTGACAATTAATAAATCGATATTTGACATGATCCAACTCGACACATAAATCGTCATCAAGCTACAAATCAGACGACTATCATATATCAAGTCAGACAATCATCACCGACGACTGCTCGACGAATACTGCTGGAACTTGTCATTGGAAGTCTATAATTTTTACTCTTTTATTGAGTTTAGACTATTGTACGTTGAGTCGCACTGAGTACCTCAACCATAGACTAAATAACCAACAAACTCCACAAAACAAAAAGCTAATCTGCCAAAGCCCAACAAATCCCATGAGTATTCTTTCTCCAAGGAGGCAGAGTTCGGGCCGAATTCTGTCTCCTAATTTCCAGGAGCTAATTTTTAGGAATTGCTCATTGCAAGTTGTCCAACGGCCATAATTTTGAATTTTTGGACAGAGCTCTGGCCGAACTCTGCCTCTCAGAACTAGTATATATAGGCATCCTTTTCATCCATTTCAATTCATCCAATCTTCTCTTCTACTCTTATAGCCTATACATCCTAAAGAGCCATACTTTCTCATCTACTAGCCACAAAACTTTCCAAGCCTACAAGCTGCTCGGTACGAGTCAATTAGAAGTTTTGTACAAGAGTCTTGAAGAAGTCACTTGGAAAATTCTAAGTTTTGCCTCAGCGATCTTTCAAGAAGTTGGCGTGCTCTTCTGAGTAAAGGCACATGGTTGTAAAGCTATTTCATAAATAGTGGATTTCAATCCTAAGCTAGAGTTCTCAGGCCTGGACTAGTCCTCCACGAAGAAAACCAGGTTAAAAATTGGTGTGTCTGCTATGCTTTATGATCTTCATTTAATTTCCACAATTATACTCTGATTAATTATTTGCTAGTTGGGATTGAGTAGAGTTGAATTTTTAATTGTTCATTATAGTCACAAGTACTCTATTCACCCCCCCTCTAGAGTTGCCTACACGTACTTCAATTGGTATCAGAGCCCTGTTCTCTTGATACAGAATTTACATCCTAGAGTTGATCCATGGCAACCACACAACCCATCTCTACCAACTATGGTGAGGGTCAATCCACAAATAGGCCATCCCTATTTGATGGGACCAACTACACATATTGGAAGACAAGAATGAGTTTTTATCTTAAGTCTCTAGACTTTGACCTATAGACTGTAGTCACTGATGGCTACAAGAAACCTCCCAGAATAACTGTCGAGGGGAGTCTCGTCGAGAAACCCCACGACAAGTATACTGATCAGGAGAAAAAATAGGCAAGTCTAGACGCTAGGGCTCTTAATGCTCTTTTCTGTGCCATAGACAAGACTGAATTCAATAGGGCCTCCACATGCACCACCTCGCACGAAGTATAGAAGCTTTTGGAGGTGACTCATGAAGGGACCACTCAAGTCAAAGAATCAAAAGTCAGTCGTCTGACACAGGAGTACGAGGCTTTCAAGATGAAGCCAAATGCGACGATCACTCAAATGTTCACCAGATTCCTCGACATCGTCAACCCGCTATCTTCTCTTGGAAAAGATTATTCCAACCATGAGAAGATACGCAAAGTGCTACGAGGATTACCGAAGGTCTGAAACCCCAAAGTCACGGCAATCATCGAAGGCAATAATCTCACGACAATGTCACTAGAAACGTTGATGGGCAAGTTGATGATGCATGAGCTTGATCTAAAATATTTTGAAGAAATAGCTCCAAAAGAGAAGGAGATTACATTGAGAGCTCATCGTCGAAGAACCAGCTCAGAAGACACTGATGACGACGACTCCGAAGGTGACGATCAAGCTCTCTTAGTTCGAAACTTCAAAAAGTTTCTACGCTTTAACAAAAAGAAGAGAGAACAAAGAGACGATGAGAAAGAACCCACCTGCTTCGGATACAAAAAGATGGGACATGTCAAGAAAGATTGTCCCTTAGCAAAGAAGGAAAGTAGATATGAGAAGCCGTACAAGAAGCCAACTACAAGGAAGCACGCCAACACTAGCATCTGGCATGAAAGCGAGACTAGTGATTCAGACGAGGAAGAAAACTCTCCATAAAACACGGCTAACGTCTGTCTAATGGCAACTTCAGAAAAGGTAAAAGATTCCTTCGATGATTTCTAATTTGATGAACTTGGTGACGCTTTTAGTGATCTACTTGAAGATCACAAAAAGGTAATCATAAATATAAACATGCAAAGGATAAGATCAAGGACTACGAAACCGAGATCCATAGACTTTATGTTTACTAGAAGATGTTAGAAACACTACACCCACGGAAAACACTAAAGAGGTATCCAAGCTTAAAATAAGCTTACACGATGCCGAATCAATCATTGAGAAACAAACACGTGACATCACGGCTTTAAACAAAGAACTTGCTGAAGAGAAAACAAATTCAAAATTGCTATATGTAGAATACACGGTCTTACTACTAAATGTGATGAGTTGAATGCTGTCTCTAAGAAATTAGAGATTAAACTGGGCAACCAGGTTATTCAACCGCAAGTTCAGTCTCATAGTCACAACACATACAAACACGTGCCAACTCAACACAAAAAAGCACGTCACCACAAGAACACTCATCCATGTGCTACACAAAATCATGCTTTCATGTACACCTATTCACATGCAGCACGTAAGACACATATACGTAATCATCATTATGGCTGCACATAGTCACTATAATCATTATAATTATCCTGTTGTGCACACAGTCACCATACTCACTCTACTGTTGTACGTAGCTATCATCACCCTACCTATAGACATCACTATCTACATGCTCCTAGCATAAACATGCATGCTAGATGTACTTATTATAACCTACATGGACACATTTCTCTATAATATAGGATTATGAGATTAGTTGATAGAAATATATATGCATGGGTACCAAAGTCTAACCTCTCAGGACCCAAAAGAATCTGGGTACCAAAGGTCACATCTACTCGTGGTGTAGGTGGACCTTCCCTCCTCAACTAGAAGTAAGTGGATTCTCGATAGTGGGTGCTCGCGACATATGACTGGAAATGCAAAACTATTCGCAACACTATCGATGAAAAAGGAAGGATACGTTTCCTTCGACAATAACCTTCAAGGCTACATCATAGGTAACGGTACAATTGGTTATCCTCCCTCTCTTGTCATTAACTATGTCTGTTTAGTGACCGACTTAAAGCATAACTTGCTCAAAATTAGTCATCTTGCTGATCGTGGTTATGATATTAACTTCGAAAAAACTAAATGCTTTATCTATGATAGATCAACTGGAGACATCGCCTTTAAAGGAATAAGGGAATATAATTTACATTTTCTATCTATCTAGTGATATTAACAGTGCAAGAAGATGCCTTTATGCCCATAAAGACGAAAAGCTCCTATGGCATCAGCGTCTTGGTCATGCCAACATGGATACTATATCCAGACTATCAACCAAGAAGCTAGTTAGAGGTCTGCCGAATATCACATTCAAGAAAGACACGGTATGTGCCGAATGTGAAAAGAATAAGGATACCAAATCTTCCTTTAAATCTATAAACACTGTATGTACTACCCGACCATTGTAATTACTTTATATAGACTTATTTGGTCCTAGCAGAGTAGCCATTCTTAGCGGAAAATTCTATGCTTTTGTTATTGTAGATGATTTTTCAAGATTTACTTGGGTTTTCTTTCTTACAAACAAAAGTGATACAATTTCTATTTTTAAAGTATTTGCTAAAAAGGTCCAAAACGAAAAAGGCTACATGATTACTCATATCCGAAGTGATCATGGTGGAATTCAAAAATTTTAATTTTGAAAAGTTTTGTGATTCAAATGGTTTTAGTCATGAATTTTTGTGTCCAAGAACTCCTCAACAAAATGATGTTATAGAGTGAAAAAATAGAACTCTTGGCGATATGGCTAGAGTTATGCTAAATCAATCTCTTCCGAAATACTTTTGGGCAGAAGCTGTCAGCACAGCGTGTCATTTTTGAATAGGGTGTTGATTCGACCTATTTCGAAGAAGACACCCTATGAGCTTTGGTTTAGTAGGACTCCTAATATTTCTTATTTTAGAGTGTTCGGTTATCGCTGCTTTATCTTGAATACCAAAGACAACTTAGGCAAATTTGATGACAAAGCTGACGAAGGTATTCTTCTTGGCTATGCGGCCAAGAGTAAGGGATGTAGAGTGTTCAACAAATGCTCCATGATTGTTGAAGATTTTACTAATGTAACTTTTGATGAGGACAATAGTACAGCTGTCATTCTCGACGACGATAATGAACCATCAACTTCGACATCCATAAATGTAACGTCTGAAACCAGCTTCGAAGGAATTACCAAAGAAGTTCCAATTCACTCCCTCTCATCCAAAGGACTTGGTAATAGGTGAAATATCAAAAGGAGAATTTGCTAAGTGTATGTAGAATGAGTTCGAGATGAGCATGATGGGGGAGCTCAACTACTTTCTTGGATTGCAAATCAAACAACTCTCGTAAGGCGTCTTCATCAGTCAATCGAAATATGTAAAGGACATGCTGAAAAAGTTTGAGCTTGACAGCATCAAACAAATCAGCACCCCTATGGCTACTACCACAAGTTGAAACCTGATGAAAGCGACCGGTCGATCAATGTAAGTGTCGAGGTATGATTGGTAGTTTATTATATTTAACTGCTAGTCGCCCCGACATTATGTTCAGTGCTTATGTGCTAGATACCAAGCCAATCTTAAGGAATCACACATGACCGCAGTTAAGCGTATCTTTAGATACCTTAAAGGAACTATTACGGTAGGCTTGTGGTATCCCAAAACCACTTCCTTTGACTTAATCGGATATTTCGATGCAGATTTTGCGGGATGCAAAGTCGACCGTAAGAGTTGTAACTCCCTAAACCAAATTATCGATAATTTAAGATTTTTCCTAAATTCTATTGGTTGATAAAACTAGTTTTTTTTTAAAAGAAAAACTAATTTTCTTAATTAGGATTGAGCATCCTGTATTTTTAAACCTTGTTTTGATTAATTCAACTTGATGGTCAACTATTAACTAAATTCTGTTCAATTACTATATATTAAATTATATTATTAAATATCAATTATGTTTAAATATTATTAATAAAAGTTTTAATTCAATTCTAATTCGATTGATTATTTATTAATAATTTTTTAAAATTCTGGTACAGTGGCATTGGTTGTTACTTATTGGATTTTTAGCAATAACAGTAGAGAGTGATTAGTCAAGTTGTTATTAACTAATTTCTTGATTAGTTAGGGAATAACTAAATCAGTTACAATTCTGTTACAAGCTTAATTTTAAGCCCCTAGATCTACTTTTATTTACCACTGTGCCACTGTCCTAACTTGGGGAACACCCCACTATTTTATTATAAATAATTATTGTTCTGACACGTTCTGACAGCACAGTTTCCCACACACATCACACAGTCCTCTCTCTCTACACATTTTCTTTCTCCTCTCTGGCTGCTCTTGAGTGCACCATTGCGAACACCGCCGCACGTTGTCGTGAACCGACAGGAGCCTCGCCGATCTCGACTTCTCGTTTGCCTTAGATAATCGAACCACCATCTTCATAGATCGAGCCGCCTCGCCGGCCAGATCCTGCCAGCCGCCACCTCTCATCGACGAAAAATAGGTCGGGACGTGGAGACCACGCCATCATATGTCGATTTGTCACTGCCGGAGCTGCCGATTGTCGCATCACCCTTGTCAACAGACGATGACTCATGGGATGAGGAGCTACCGTCATAGTCGCTGACTGACTTACCTCGAAGCCAGACAATTCTCTAGATCTGCTCGAGATCCGAAGCCGCAGCGCTGAGCACTGCCACCGGAGATGGTCGGAGCCGCCGAGTCGCCGAGGACGCCGCCGCCAGATCGAGGACATCTGCCTGACCTCATCGCACCACCTCGTCGAGGGTTTTCTCCACCGGATCGATCAGATCCGTGCCCTCGTCTTAGATCTGAGCTGACCACGAGAAGTCGTCGAGGTTCGACGTCACTGTCTCAAGCCACCAGGAGACCACTGCTCCGTTGATCGTCGGGTTCCAGTCGGTATTGCCGCTGTCCACCGCCTCGCCGTGCCTCGTCGAGCCCGGATCTGCCTTGCCGAGCTCCGGAGAGCCTGTAACGGTAGGTCGTATTACGTATTTTTGGTATATGCGTACGTATTTTGACTCATATTGCATATCTCATTGGATGGTTTATTTTGGTATTTCATTTGCTTGGTTCAGGTTCGTTTGGATTCGGTCTGGTTGGGTTTGGTTTGGGTTAGTATGCAAACCCCTACCTACCACCATCCCCCATTTATTAATCCAACAACCCTTCTCTCTCCTCATTCATTTTCCATTACTACTCTTCTTTCTTCATTTCTCTACCAACCATCCGCAGTAGGCAAGTGCATCTTGCTTCATGGAAGAACTCACTTTTGTTGTTCCATTGTCTTCCTCACGAAATTCTAAAACACTTTAGTGCTTAGCATTTTTAGTTTCCATGGTTTATTTCATGTAGATCTAAGTTTGTTACATTTTTGGATTCTTAGTTTTGATCTACTAAACTGGCTTGTTTTCGAAAACTAAGAGTTCTATGTAGAAGGCATTCTGATGTTACGCAAGTTTGGCTTTTGAATGGCTGGATTTCACCAAGTCTTGACCGATAGGGGGCTTTTTTGAGCTCTTGAGCTTTTACGCCTGCTTGTCTTGGCCTTGGGAGAAGATAAAGTTTTTACGCACACGTTATTACGTGCTAGTGTAGTATTTAATTTTATGCCCACGTTTTACGTGCCAGTGTATCATTTACCCTCCTTATGCACACGTTTTATGTGCCCGCGTATTAATTACCCTTTACGCACACGTTCTTACGTGACCGCGAAATCTATTCTACGTAGAGCTGAACCGAGCTCTACGTATAGGCTAGACTCCCGCTTGCGTAGAGGGTTTGCTCGTGTAGAGTCTCGCCCGCATGCGGCTTTGCTAGCGTAAAGCGCTTGCTCGCGTAGAATTCCACCCACCTGCTCTTACTTGCGTAGAGCTGCCTATCCTTAGGTCTTGCCCGTGTATAGCTATTTTATGCTCGGGGTCTATTTGGCCTAGCGTAGTCTTGCTCACGTAGAGACTTTAAGTCCCTATGACGTACCCTGTTGCCCTTTTATATTCTTACGCCTTTTGTCATGAACTTGATAATCACGAATTTATTTAATATGTTTGGAATGGTAATTGTATACGGTATGGTATGAAGTAAACATGACATGACATGATATGACAAGCAAGCATGGTGGGAACAATTAAATGTTGTTGCGACGGCTAGCATGACATGACAAGAATGAATAGCCTGGACACCGTGGACGATTGTGTTTGTACAAATGAACCAGTACTGTCTCGCATCGTGTCTAGGGCAGGGACCCATGAGTACCACGGTCAGGGGTACCTACTGAAATTGACTAAGGCTAATAACTAGAATAATCCAGTAGTCATGAAGAGATTTTTCTGCTACAGGCAATCCCGTTATCTGGGCGCCCCACCTGGGATCTGTAGCCTGCCGTCGAGTAGGGCACATTTCCAGCACACTTTCATGTGTTGCACCCTTCAAGCTACTTAAGGGTATATGCATTTTCTGGACGATGTACCAACATGAATCAACCCCTAATTTGTGTCCAGATAGCCTGGATGGTCTGCAGGGCTTTCGGCTGTTGGAATAATCTTATTGCATCTTGCTAGTAACTAGGCCTGTGATAACCCTAGTTAGTTAAAGTATCAAGCCGTACTTATTGCTTAGCCGTGAATGTTGGATGGAGTCTAAGCCTTGTCTTGTCTCAGTACCTGGTTACTTCAGTAACATGATTGCTTGTGTTTACCTTATCAACAACTGATCGGAATAACTTCTCATCTCTTGATATTTATTGCCCTATTTTATATTTCATGTCTTAATTATCTTCTTATTTTATGTTCTGATATGCTGGTTTTAGTTCTTAAGTGAAGCCTCCTTTGTGGCACTTGCTCTTTCTAGGATCTGACCCAGCTGGTTTCGCATGGCCAGATATCGGGACAGCTTCAGAGGATCTCCCTACCTTCCAGCTAGATGGTGACCACCAGGCGTAACCCTGGCAACGAGTGGGTTTTATTTTGCTCTCCCACTCTATTGTAAAATATTCTTTTGAGGCGTTTAGCCGACGAGCACGTGTTAGCTCGATTGTACTTTACTTACTGTCTGTCTACGGGCTGTAACATGATTGACAAATCCTAGGGTTGATCATTTATGACTGAAACTCTTGCTAGTCTTCATATTTTGTATGACTAGCTTCATGATCATCCAAATATGTAATGTATGGGACGCCTTACTATTGTATATTTGGTGCTCTGACATCTTGTAACTGCTATTACTTGCTTGAGATTGAGACAATAGGCTTGTTCATGACCATAAGAGACTGATGGTTTGTAGTTAAACTCTCATGTATCTAGACAGCCATGACCGTATAGCGAGGTGGGTTGCACTTCAATATACGTAGCTGGCTATGTCCGCTCCCGCTCTCCAGTATTTTGGTTCTGGGGCGTTACATGGTTTAAGTGGTGGCCCATGCAGGTCTTGTAAATCAAGATATGTGAGCGTTTACTGAATAGATGTCTCAATCAGCACTCGTCCTTGATCTCTGCTCGTACCCTCTAAATTCCTAAATTTTTGACCTGATCACATGCTTGTATCTTTGATCTGTCCTGGTCCTTCCTTATTGTTCCCTGTGTCGTCTTCTTCAGCGGTACTATTCCTGGATCTGCCAATCAGCCGAAATGAGCTCAATGTGTACTCCCGCAACAAGAGGATCAAGCTCAGCACTCAGAAGCAGCTTCCCGAGTCATGCTTTCCGGAGATCCAGAACCCCCAGTACAGCCAGCCCAGCCTGTGAGGCAGGATGATGGAGTCTTGGTCGGACTCATCAGGGAGTTGCTTGTATCACAGGATCGTCGAGGTGATATATTGTACCAGACAGTACAAGATGCCTTGAGCAGAGGTGGTCATCAAGGGAACCAGACAGCCAACAGCTTCAAGCATTTGAACCCTCCCTTCTTCGATGGTAGCGAAGATGCTATTACCGCAGATGCTTGGCTGCAGGATACTGAGGTTATTCTAGAAGCATCCAGGACCCCAGAAGACGAGAAGGTGGTCGTGGTGCGCCTATAGTTATTAGATCTATCCCGCAGCTGGTGGGCGGCACAGGCCGTTGGATTAAGGGCACCTATTATATGGACAGTATTCCGTGAGAGATTCAAGACCAAGTATTTTGATGCTGTAGCTCGGTATGATCTACAAACGAGGTTCACTAACTTGAAGCAGATGGGCATGACGGTCAATCGATATGCGACTGAGTTCTCCAGGCTTAGTCGGTTTGCTCCCACCTTGGTAGCGACCGAGTTCGACAGAGCTCAGCAGTTCTAGCAGGGACTCCATCTGAAGATTTTGCTGGCGGTGGAGCAATTTGAGCATCATACCTTCGATGCAGTATTAAGAGCAGCTATGAGGCATGAGTATACCTCCTAGAGGATTGTGGACCGGACCGAAAGACGGAAGCGGTCTCACGGCCAGATGAACCAGTCTTCAGCACCAGCCCCGACAGCCAGGGCTTTGACCATTGGAGCTCCGAGGCGGACGGCTTCCGTTGCGTCGATTCAGCATTCGACCCTGGCATATCCCCAGCAGCAGCAGAAGTAGTCTTCTGCAATGGGTTGCACTCATTGTGGGAAGTCAGGACACGTGGTGTTAGAATATCGCAGAGCACAGGGTTTATGCTTGGCTTATGGGACGCCGGACCACAGGGTTAGGAACTGCCCAAATAGGGGGAGTTCCTCTTCATCAACCTTTTTTAGTCCCTTGGTTAGGGAGCCAGCCCCAGTACCAGTCCAGCAGCAGTAGTACTCGTTTCTTAGGCCCTTGCCACCTCAGGCCCAGGTATTTCAGCAGCAGAACCCCCAGCAGTATACGCAAGTCCAAGCTCAGACCCAGAACCGCCAGAGAGTTTTCCAGCAGAGGGGACCAGCACGTAGAGGGCAAGGTCAAGTGATGGCCTTGACCGTGGAGGAGGAGTTAGCATCAGGTGAGGTAGTGGCAGGTACTATTCATCAACTCCTTCCCAGTATCAGTATTGTTTGATTCTGGTGCATCGCATTCATTTATGTCTGTACGATTCGCGACACAGATAGGGCTGGAGCCCGAGTCATTATCAGTAAGGCTCAATATACTTACTGGTAACGAACATGTAGGAGTAGATAGAGTGTTTTCCTCGTGTCGGATCGTAGTTAGTGGTAAAGAGTTTTCTGCTAGGTTGATAGAATTCCCGATGGTCGATTATGATGTGGTCCTAGGGATGGATTGGTTGAGGGACCAGTATGCTAGAATAGATTTCCATATCGGCAAGATTATTTTTAGTATTCCTGGTGAGCCAGAGTTTTCATTTCTCCGAGGAGGTATAGAGCTTTCTCCTCCAGCATTCCAGATGGCAGTTGTAGCGGCAGTCTAGTTTCCCAGAATTATAGAAGATTTTCCGATATTTCCCCAAAGAGCTTCCAGGTATGCCACCAGAGAGAGAGATCGAGTTCACCATAGACTTGATCCCCGGAACATCACCAGTGTCAGAGAGAGTCTACCGGATAGCGTCATCAGAATTGGAGGTTTTGTATAAGATGACTAGAAACTCAGGACCAAGGGATTCATCCGTGCAAGTGGATCGCCTTGGGGAGCCCCGATGCTTCTTGTAAAAAAGAAAGATACGTCAAGATTATGTGTTAATTATCGTACCTTGAACTCAGTGACAATCAAAAACAGATATCCTCTCCCGAGGATAGATGACTTGTTTGATCAACTCAAAGGGGCATCCATATTTTCGAAGATTGACCTGCGGTCAGGATACCACCAGATCAGAGTCAGAGAGCAGGACATCCCGAAGACAGCATTTAGATCCAGGTATGGGCATTGGGAGTTCCTTGTTATGCCCTTTGAAGCAACCAATGCGCCAGCCATATTCATAGAACTCATGAATCGTATCTTCATGCCCTATTTGGACCAGTTTGTGATAGTGTTTATAGACAAAATCTTAGTCTATAGCAAGAATGAGGCAGAGCATGAGCAGCATCTCCGTGTGGTTCTTCAGATTCTCAGGGAGCACCAGTTGTATGCGAAGTTTAGTAAGTGCGAGTTTTGGTTGGATCGTATCTCGTACTTAGGTCACATCATCACCAGAGGTGGAGTGGAAGTGGACCCCCAGAAGATAGTTGCCATAGAGACGTGGTCGGTACCCAGCACAGTTGCAGAAGTTCGGAGTTTTCTTGGATTGGCCGGTTATTACCGTCGATTTGTGTCAGACTTTGCTCGGATTTCAACGCCATTGACGCAGTTGACCCACAAGGATGTGAAGTTTGCTTGGACAGCAGAGTGTCAGAGTTCATTCAAAAGTTAAAACAGAGATTGATGACGGCCCCATTCTCACTCTTCCCGATGGGATGGAAGGATTTTCAGTTTATTGTGATGCTTCAGGCAGAGGATTAAGATGTGTCTTGATGCAGCATGGTAAGGTAGTCGCTTATGCGTCACATCAGCTTCGTGACCATGAGAGGAATTACCCAACCCACAATTTGGAGCTGGCAGCAGTAGTATTTGCACTTAAGCTGTGGAGGCATTACTTGTATGGATAGGGTGAAAATGTTCACTGATCACAAGAGCCTGAAGTATGTGTTCACCCAGAAGGATCTTAACATACGTCAGAGGAGATGGCTAGAGCTACTTGTGGATTATGATATCAACTTGCAGTATCATCCTGAGAAGGCCAACGTAGTAGCAGATGCATTGAGCAGGAGAGCCGGAGTTTATTTTTTAACAATGCAGCCAGAGTTGTTAGCAGACCTTCAGAAGATAGGTATTGAAGTTGTTCTTTCTTCCAATGTGGCATTAATGGAAAGCATGCAAGTTTAGTCCAGTATAGTTGAGAGGATCAGGTTAGCTCAGTTATCAGATTCTAAGCTTCAGCGGCTTAGGGCAGAATGTGTAGCAGGACGAAGACCAGTTATGTGTCCATGAAGATGGTACACTCTGACATGGGAGGCATCTTTGTGTACCTAGTGGAGATATCAGATATGAGATTATGGCAGAAGCTCACAGTTCTCAGTATTCGATTCACCCCGGTAGTACGAAGATGTACCGAGATATCCGTCAGCATTTTTGGTGGAATGGCGTAAAGAGGAAGATAGCCCGGTTTGTCTCTCATTGTTTAGTTTGTCAGCAAGTTAAAGCTGAGCATCAGAGATCGGCTGGACTTCTTCAGCCCTTGTCGATTCCAGAATGGAAGTGGGAGCATATAACCATGGATTTCGTGACTAGATTACCTAGGTCCCCGGTCGGTAGAGATGCTATATGGGTTATAGTCGATAGACTCACGAAGGTAGCTCATTTCATTCCTTTCAGAATCGGTCAGTCGACGGATCAGCTTACGGAGATGTACCTCAGGCAGATAGTCAGATTGCATAGAGTGCCAGTCAGTATTGTGTCCAACAGAGAATCAAGATTTACCTTACACTTTTGGCGGAGTCCTCAGGAGAGTTTGGGGACTCGTCTCAAGTTCAGTTCAGCCTACCATCCGCAGACAGATGGTCAGTCAGAACGCATGATCCAGACTCTTGAAGATATATTACGGTTATGTACACTCGACTTCGGTGGTACATAGGAAGATCACCTGCATCTCATGGAGTTCTCCTACAACAACAGCTTCCAGGCTAATATCCAGATGGAACCCTTTGAAGCCTTGTACGGCAGGAAGTGCAGATCTCTCTTGGCTTGGAATGATATCGGTGAGAGGTAAATGCTTGGATCGGAGATGGTGACGCGGACTGTTGAGGTGGTCAGACAAGTCAGAGATCATCTTCGAGTTGCACAAGATCGCCAGCATCATTGGGCCGATTCCCATCGGCGTCCCCTTGAATTCTCTGTCGGCGACCATGTATTCCTTAGGATCTCGCCTAACCGTGGCGTCATTCGATTCGGCGGGGAAAGCTTAGTCCAAGGTATATAGGACCGTTCGACATCCTAGAGCAAGTAGGTGATGTGTCCTATCGTCTCGCTCTTCCGCCGTCGTTACGTGAGGTGCATGATGTCTTCCATACATCCCAATTACGACGGTATGTCCCAAATCTGAGTCATGTCCTTGATCATTTAGAATTGGTTGTTGGTACCAACCTTTCATATGAGGAGAGACCCGTATCCATATTGGACCGAAGAGAGAAGATACTCAAGAACAAGGCTATCAAGTTAGTCCGTGTTGCTTGGGGTCATCACTCTTTGGGTGAGTCAACGTGGGAGAGTGAGGATGATATCCGATCGCGATATCCCGACCTGTTTGACTCGTGAGGTATAATGTCTTCCTTATGCCTCATACCTTCGATTACTTGCTTGCATGATTGATTGTTTGATTGATTGCTTAGTTTATATTGCCTATGATTAGTGTAGCTGTTTGACCTCTCTAGCCTCTTAATTAAATTTCGAAGATAGAATTCTTTTAAGGTGGGTAGAGTTGTAACGCCCGTAGGTTGTATTATGTATTTTGGTATATGCATACGTATTTTGACTCATATTGCATGTCTCATTGCATGGTTTATTTTGGTATTTTATTTGCTTGGTTCGGGTTCGGTTGGGTTCGGTCTGGTTGGGTTTGGTTTTGGTTAGTATACAAACCCCTACCTACCACCATCCTCCATTTATTAATCCAACAACCCTTCTCTCTCCTCATTCATTTTCCATTACTACTCTTCTTCTTCTTCTTCTTCATTTCTCCACCGACCACCCGCAGTAGGCAAGTGCATCTTGCTTCATGGAGGAACTCACTTTTTTTGTTCCATTGTCTTCCTCACGAGATTCTAAGACACTTTAGTGCTTAGCATTTTTAGTTTCCATGGTTTATTTCATGTAGATCTAAGTTTGTTGCATTTTCAGATTTCTTGGTTTTGATCTACTAAACTGGCTTGTTTTCGAAAACTAAGAGTTCTATGTAAAAGGCATTCTGATGTTACGCAAGTTTGGCTTTTGAATGGCTGGATTTCACCAAGTCTTAGCCGAGATGGGGCTTTCTTGAGCTCTTGAGCTTTTACGCCTGCTTGTCTTGGCCATGGGGAGAAGATGAAAGTTTTTACGCACACGTTCTTACGTGCTAGCATAGTATTTAGTTTTACGCCCACGTTTTACGTGCCAGCTTATCATTTACCCTCCTTATGCACACGTTTCAAGTTCTCGCGTATTAATTACCCTTTACGTACACGTTCTCACGTGACCGCATAATCTATTCTATGCAGAGCTGAACCGAGCTCTACGCAGAGGCTAGACTCCCGCTCGCGTAGAGGGTTTGCTCGCGTAGAGTCTCGCCCGCATACGGCTTTGTTAGCGTAAAGCGCTTGCTCGCGTAGAATCCCATCCACCTGCTCTCTTGCTCACATAGAGCTGTCTATCTTTAGGTCTTGCCCGCGTAGAGCTGTTTTACGTTCGGGGTCTATTTGGCCTAGCGTAGTCTTGCTCGCGTAGAGACTTTGAGTCCCTATGACGTACCCCGTTGCCCTTTTATATTCTTACGCCTTTTGTCATGAACTTGATAATCACGAATTTATTTAATATGTTTGGAATGGTAATTGTACACGGTATGGTATGAAGTAAACATGACATGACATGATATGACAAGCATACATGATGGAAACTATTAAATACAGTTGCGACGGCTAGCATGACATGACAAGAATGAATGGCCTGGACACCGTGGACGATTGTGTTTGTACAAATAAACCAGTACTGTCTCGCATCATGTCTAGGACAGGGATCCCTGAGTACTACGGTCAGGGGTACCTACTGAAATTGACTAAGGCTAATAACTAGAATAATCCAGTAGTCATGAAGAGATTTCCCAGCTACAGACAATCCCGTTATCTGGGCGCCCCACCTGGGATCTGTAGCCTGCCGTCGAGTAGGACACATTTCCAGCACACTGTCATGTGTTGCACCCTTCAAGCTACTGAAGGGTACATGCGTTTCCTGGACGATATACCCACATGAATTCAACCCCTAATTTGTGTCCGAATAGCCTGGATGGTCTGCAGGGCTTGTGGCTGTTGGAATAATCTCATTGCATCTTGCTAGTAACTAGGCCTGTGATAACCCTTGTTAGTTAAAGTATCAAGCCGTGCTTATTGCTTGGCCGTGAATGTTGGATGGAGTCTAAGCCTTGTCTTGTCCCAGTACCTGGTTACTTCAGTAACATGATTGCTTGTGTTTACCTTGTCAACAACTGATCGGAATAACTTCTCATCTCTTGATATTTATTGCCCTATTTTAGATTTCATGTCTTAATTATCTTCTTATTTTATGTTCTGATATGCTGTTTTTAGTTCTTAAGTGAAGCCTCCTTTGTGGCACTTGCTCTTTCTAGGATCTGACCCAGCTGGTTTCGCGTAGCCAGATACCGGAGCAGCTCCAGAGGATCTCCCTACCTTCCAGCCAGATGGTGACCAACAGGCGTAACCCTGGCAACGAGTGGATTTTATTTTGCTCTCCCACTCTATTGTAAAAATATTCTTTTGAGGCGTTCAGCCGACGAGCACGTGTTAGCTCGATTGCACTTTACTTACTGTCTACCTACGGGCTGTAACATGATTAACAAATCTTAGGGTTGATCATGTATGACTGAAACTCTTACTAGTCTTCACATTTTGTACGACTAGCTTCATGATCATCCAAATATGTAATGTATGGGACGCCTTACTATTGTATATTTGGTGCTCTGACATCTTATAACTACTATTACTTGCTTGAGATTGAGACAATAGGCTTATTCTTGACCATAAGAGACTGATGGCTTATAGTTAAACCCTTATATATCTAGACAGCCGTGACCGTATAGCGAGGTGGGTTGCACTTCAATATACGTAGCTGGCTATGTCCGCCCCCGCTCTCCAGTATTTTGGTTATGGGGCGTTACAGCGCCGCCCGAGCGCTCGTACCCGACCGGACTGGTGAGACCCCCTCCTCTTCTCCTTCTCCTTCCTTTCTAAATTTTTGGGGGCTGTTAGTTTTTCTCTCTCCTGAGTGGAGGGATACTTGAGTAATTAAACCCTAAATTGGGTTTGGGCCTGGGCTGAGACCATAAGGTCAGTTGGGCTCAGGGAATAGTTGGTTTTAGCTGCGGGCTGGATTGCAAATCCACCATATTCTGATTATTATTAGGTCTTATTAACTCTGCTGGGCTTGGGCTTCAAGCCCGTTGGTTTTTCTTTTCTGTTTTTATATGGGCTAGGCCAGATTCAGTAGGTTTTGGCTGATACAGAAGTTTCATTTCTCTTTGTATATATAAGTAGTACTATGATATAATTATGCATGTATGGTATTTTATACTAGTAATCATATATTTGGTAAATATATCATCCAATAATAATTACTGGTATTCCTAATATGGTCAAGTTATTTTGCTATCTCTGTCTTAGCTAAATTAATAAAGATACTCTCAAATCTATAATATTTAGTTAATATTTTTTATATATGATATTGCGTAATAATATTTAGTTAATGGTAATCATTGTAATATTTCTAGACTAGCCTTATTTTGCCTAAAAAACTATTTTGTTAAAAAAATTTGCTGGACGTTAATATTCTTTTATTTAACTAGTATTTTGTTAAACTAAAGACTATTTTGCTAAGTATTTGCATAAACTAGGAAATATATATAGTAAAGATAATTTCAATTATTTGCCAACCTCTGACATGAATGTTTTTTTTTATAAAACTATTTCGCTAGTATAAGTTTTCTAGTTGTCTAATTTTATAAAGAACTATTTTTGGTTAATGTTTTAAAATCTATTTTGATATATTGATTGTAGAAATAATTCTAAATGATTATCTTGCCAATATTATTTTGCTAGTAATATGTTTCTATTATTTTCTAAAAAGGAACAATTTTTACTAAATATAGTTTAAGGAATTATTCACTAATATCTATATGTGGATTAAACTATATTGTACCATATGGTTAGATAGCTAGTACTGATAGTTAACAGTTCCTAGATTAGAAAATAGATTAGATAGCTAATGTCTTTATTTCAATTCTAACCAACTTATACCAAATGCTAGGTGGACCTAGAACTATATTACTACAACTAGACTCCAGAGCAAGGCAAGTACACCGACTCGACTTTTACTTTGTCTTCCTGTCTTACATCCATGTGCCATGTTCTCATATCGGACACGAGATACACACGATTGTCTTGTACCTTGTTCATTGCATCGTCAGTCATTATTTATTGCGGGGATTGGGAAAATATTAGCTTTTGTGTGATCACACCCAATATAGGTATTGTGGATAGCCTAATCGTACACTTCACGTACGATGAAGCCGGATCTTGTAGAATTGATTGTGCGTTGATTGATTGTGGTCCTTAGCCGGTCACACATTAGTTTAATATTTCAAATATCATACTTGCATTGATTGTCGTGTTCATCGTATTGTTCATTGATAGCCGTGTTCATTGTCTTTGTATATTGATTGTCGCATCCATTACCTGCAGTTTACATTTCATTTCTGGTACCATAGTTTCTTTTTCAGTTCTGGTATTCTGGTTTCACCTTGTATTCTGTACTACAGATTACATTGTATATTGTTCTTGTCGGGGTTGTACTTTTCTCTTTTTCTGACAGGATACGTTGCAGGTGAGCGTGAGGCCACATGGAACATGTGATTGCATTGGATATTACAGCATTTATTTTATTTATTTTCTGGAGATTGTATTTTTATGATTTTATCATTGTATATTTATTTGACCGAATTTGTCTCCGGATGACTTTGTACTAAAAATAACTTGGTGGATATTGGTGATCTTTCTGGGAACGTTATATATAAAGCTGTGGATGTTTACATTACATTGTGACTTAGAGTTTTCCTTAGTATTGTACAGCTTACTTCGTCGTATCCATCGACGAAGGCTTAGCGTGTCCGACTCGTGTCCGAATATTCAGGAACGGGTCGTAACATATTTTTAGTGGTAGCCCATGCAGGTCAGTCCTAATGGCACTTAGGCTATAAAGTGCTATTGGAGGACCAGCAAAACTAAGGAAAACTCATCACAGCATAGGATTCGTGGGAAATAGTTATGGGTATGGTTTTACTAAGTTTGCTTATTATCCTATAATTAGGCCTATCTAATCAATTTTCTATTTTGCAGGGTGGTTTAGACACGCAACACCGAGATTATCGATTTTCTTACACTTGAAACTTCTGAGGTTATTTCACATATACATTTTGCTAGTATAACTGTTTGATTAATAATATTTGATATGTCTTTAGATTTTCTCTTAGTTCGTGAAATTTTTCTACAATTCCTTATTGTTATTTAAGACTTTATTTTCAATTCGAGATTTTATTTGTTATGGGATTTGTTTTTGTAATCAATTTGTCGTACTATTTATTTTCTTATAAAACTTAATGTTTTCTAAAGTGCAGATACATCACTTTCTATAATGATTTTGACTTATTTGAATTTTTATAAACTCCTTTGAAACTGCTATGGACAAAGATGAAAGTGTATTCAACGACCCACTATGACATGGCAGATGCGCACTGCAGTCATTTACTTGGATTATAAGACTGCGGGTTCACTGCAGCCAGCTGCGTACTGGCGAGGCAGGAGCTCTAAGTCAAATAATTTCAGGTATTCATGGGTTCTCGGATATTATTGCGACTATGTCCTAAATCCTAAAATTTTAAATTCTTGAGTTGTTCCGATAACATGGACAAGTTGATAAAAATATTCGA
The DNA here is from genome assembly GCA_029216955.1 of Iris pallida. Taxonomy (NCBI): domain Eukaryota; kingdom Viridiplantae; phylum Streptophyta; class Magnoliopsida; order Asparagales; family Iridaceae; genus Iris; species Iris pallida. The sequence continues at coordinate 16,993,774 of JANAVB010006795.1, forward strand.
TAATTATTGAATCATTAAGCCAAAGGTTCACTTCAGTCAGATGTACACTACACTGGCGAGGCAGGAACTCTAGGTAAAATAATTTCGAATATGTATAGTTTTCGGATACTATTGAGATTATATCCGTGTTATATACAATGATTGATCTCTTATCGCCATAGACAGTTTTACAAAAAAAAAAAAAATTATCTTGATATTGATCTGATGTGAATCTCTGCAGTTGGTTCTATTTTTCTCTTGATTTATCAGGACCTTTCTTTAATATATGTTAGTCCAATTCTTTTTCATGGTTTGATTTAGTGTATTGCATATATTTTGCTAATGGTCCCATATTTTAATTTTCCAAAATTCCTTATTCATAGTCGTATTATTTCTGTATTTAGCGTATTTTAGTACTTACCAAGTCTAAATAATTTTGTAATATTTTTACTAAACCGTGTTTAAATGATTTGAATTTTAGTCATAGCCGTACTAGTCATGCCTAAACGACTTATTGGATTTAGGTCATAATTTTTACTATGTCATTTTGGTGCTATTTTTACTATGCGTAAATGTTGATTTTTATCATGCCTAAATTTTTGACTTTGATCATTCCTAGAAAATCGTGATTTTGCTAGTTTCATTAATTCGGATCCTATGTTTAATTAATTATGTTCAAATTTTGCTTGGTCAATCTTAATAGTGTTTATTGTGCTCTTTGAAATTTCGAGGACAAAATTTTTGTAAAGGGGGTAGATTTGTAACTCCCTAAACCAAATTATCGATAATTTTAAGATTTTTCCTAAATTTCTATTGGTTGACAAAACTAGTTTTTTTTTAAAGAAAAACTAATTTTCTTAATTAGGATTGAGCATCCTGTATTTTTAAACCTTGTTTTGATTAATTCAACTTGATGGTCAACTATTAACTAAATTTCGTTCAATTACTATTAATTAAATATCAATTATGTTTAAAGATTATTAATTAAAGTTTTAATTCAATTCTAATTCGATTGATTATTTATTAATGATTTTTTGAAATTCTGGTACAGTGGCATTGGTTGTTACTTTGGATTTTTAGCAATAACAGTAGAGAGAGTGGTTAGTCAAGTCGTTATTAACTAATTTCTTGATTAGTTAGGGAATAACTAAATCAGTTACAATTCTGTTACAAGCTTTTAAGCCCCCAGATCTACTTTTATTTACCACTGTGCCACTGTCCTAACTTGGGGAACATCCCACTATTTTAGAGCATCTCCAACCCTATTGTCTAATTTTGTGTTGTGAATCTTAGGTGGCATAGGACACAAGACAATGTCTTGTATAGGTGGCAAGATTACACTCACAAATGACAATGAGTTTAAAAAGCCATCTCCAATGCAAAAGTATTGAGAAGACAATACAAAGTAATTTTTTACAACTTCCAAGACAACTTTTACTCTTCTACTTCTTTTTATAAACATTTTTATTTACAAATGATGATGTGGACATAAAGACATTGTGAAGTGCATTGTCTAGATCTAGACAACCAACTTCACATTGTCTTTGCCATGTCATTGCCATGTCAACTCCACACTTGATTTCACATTTGCATTGGAGAAGTACTTTTGGAAAAAATGGTTGTCATTCCTATGTGGCAACAATTTTTTTCAAACTCACAATAGGGTTGGAGATGCTCTTATTATAAATAATTATTGTTCTGACACGTTCTGACAGCACAGTTTCCCACACACATCACACGGTCCTCTCTCTCTCTCTACACATTTTCTCTCTCCTCTCTGGCTGCTCTTGACTGCACCATCGCGAACGCCGCCGTGTGTCGCCGTGAACCGACAGGAGCCTCGCCGATCTCGACTGCTCGTTTGCCTTAGAAAATCGGACCACCATCTTCGTAGATCGACCCGCCTCGCCGGCCAGATCCTGCCAGCCGCCACCTCTCATCGACGAAGAACAGGTCGGGACGTGGAGACCACGGCCGTCACGAGTCAATTTGTCACAGCCGGAGCCGCCGATCACCGCATCACCCTCGTCAACAGACGACGACTCATGGGACAAGGAGCCACCATCGTAGTCACCGACCGGCTCACCTCGAAACCAGACGAATCTCCAGATATGCTCGAGATCCGAAGCAGCAGCGCTGAGCACTACCACCGGAGATGGTCGGAGCCGCCGAGTCGCCGAGGACGCCGCCGCCAGATCTAGGACATCCGCCTGACCTCGCCGCGCCACCTCGTCAAGGGTTTTTCTCTACCGGATCGATCAGATCTGTGCCCTCGTCTTAGATCTTAGCTGACCACGAGAAGCCGTCGAGGTTCGACGTCACTATGCCAAGCCACCAGGAGACCACTGCTCCGTTGATCGCCGGGTTCCAGTCGGTGTTGCTGCTGTCCACCGCCTCGTCGAGCCCGGATCTGCCTCGACGAGCTCCGGAGCGCCGCCCGAGCGCTCGCACCCGACCGGACTGGTGAGACCCCCTCCTCTTCTCCTTACTTCTCCTTCCTTTATAAATTTTGGGGGTTGTTAGTTTTTCTCTCTCCTGAGTGGAGAGAGACTTGAGTAATTAAACCCTAAATTGGGTTTGGGCCTGGACTGAGACCATAAGGTCAGTTTGGCTCAGGGAATAGTTGGTTTTAGCTGTGGACTGGATTGCAATCCACCATATTCTGATTATTAATTAGGTCTTATTAACTCTACTGGGCTTGGGCTTCAAGCCCGTTGGTTTTTCTTTTCTGTTTTATATGGGCTAGGCCAGTTTCAGTAGGTTTTGGCTGATACAGAAGTTTTATTTCTCTTTGTATATATAAGTAGTACTATGATATAATTATGCATGTATGGTATTTTACACTAGTAATCATATATTTGGTAAATATATCATCCAATAATAATTACTGGTATTCCTAATATGATCAAGTTATTTTGATATCTCTGTCTTAGCTAAATTAATAAAGATACTCTCAAATCTATAATATTTAGTTAATATTTTTTATATATGATCTTGCGTAATAATATTTAGTTAATGGTAATCATTGTAATATTTCTAGACTAGCCTTATTTTGCCTAAAAACTATTTTGTTAAAATGTTTTGCTGGACGTTAACATTCTTTTATTTAACTAGTATTTTGTTAAACTAAAGACTATTTTGCTAAGTATTTGCATAAACTATGAAATATCTATAGTAAAGATAATTTCAATTATTTGCCAACCTTTGACATGAATGTTTTTTTTTATAAAACTATTTCGCTAGTATAAGTTTGCCAGTTGTCTAATTTTATAAAGAACTATTTTTGGTTAATGTTTTAAAATCTATTTTGATATATTGATAGTAGAAATAATTATAAATGATTATCTTGCCAATATTATTTTGCTAGTAATAGGTTTCTATTATTTTCTAAAAAGGAACAATTTTTACTAAATATAGTTTAAGGAATTATTCACTAATATCTATATGTGGATTAAACTATATTGTACCATATGGTTAGATCGCTAGTACTGATAGTTAACAGTTCCTAGATTAGAAAATAGATTAGATAGCTAATGTCTTTATTTCAATTCTAACCAACTTATACCAAATGCTAGGTGGACCTAGAACTATCTTACTACAACTGGACTCCAGAGCACAAGTACACACCGACTCGACTTTTACTTTGTCTTCCTGTTTTACATCCATGTGTCATGTTCTCATATCGGACACGAGATATACACGATTGTCTTGTACCTTGTTCATTGTATCGTGAGTTATTGTTTATTGCGAAGATTGGGAGAAATATTAGCTTTTGTGTGACCACACCCAACATAGGTATTGTGGATAGCCTAATCGTACACTTCACGTACGATGAAGCCGGATCTTGTAGAATTGATTGTGCATTGATTGATTGTGGTCCTTAGCCGGTCACACATTAGTTTAATATTTCAAATATCACATTTGCATTGATTGCCGTGTTCATCGTATTATTTATTGATAGTCGTGTTCATTGTCTTTGCATATTGATTATCGCGTTCATTACCTGCTGTTTACATTTCATTTCTGGTACCATAGTTTTTTTTCAGTTCTGGTATTCTGGTTTCACCTTATATTCTGTACTACAGATTATATTGTATATTGTTCTTGTCGGGATTGTACTTTGCTCTTTTCCTGACATGATACGTTGTAGGTGAGCATGAGGCCACATGGAGCATGTGATTACATTGGATATTGCAGCATTTATTTTATTTATTTTCTGGAGATTGTATTTTTATGATTTTATTATTGTATATTTATTTGACCGAATTTGTCTCCGGATGACTTTGTACTAAAAATGACTTGGTGGATATTGGTGATCTTTCTGGGAATGTTATATATAAAGCTGTGGATGTTTATATTACATTGTGACTTAGAGTTTTCCTTATTATTGTACAGCTTACTTTGTCGTATCCATCGACGAAGGCTGGGCGTGTCCAACTCGTGTCCAATTATTTGGGAGCGGGTCATGACAAGAGTACCAGCGGTATGTGTCATTTGCTAGAAAAGGCATTAGTCTCATGGTTTAGTAAGAAGCAGAACTCTGTCGTACTATCCACAACAGAATCTGAATACATTGCAGCTGGTCGTTATTGTGCACAGATTCTGTGGATGAGGCAAACTCTTAAAGACTACAACTTATGTTTCCAGCACATACCTATTTTCTGCGATAACACTAGTGCCATTAATCTGACCAAAAACCCAGTTTGTCACTCACGTACTAACACATAGAGATCAGACATCACTTTTCATGCATGATCAACAACAAGGCACGATTAATTTAGAATTCATAGACACTGAACATCAGCTAGCAAACTTCTTTACCAAACTACTGGCCGAAGAGCGCTTCAACTTTCTTTGTCATGAATTAGGAATTTTGGATGAAACGGTCATAAAATAAATTGGCCTACATAAATAACGATTATGACATATATCTTTATGGTGACTTTGCTATGGGTACAAGCCGAAAGGGTCCTTCTGATAACAATGCGTAAAAGCCTAAGCGACACGGTGCACTAGTCTTCGGACTACCGCTAGCTGGGATCCGACCCCTACAGCTAACCCATGGCAGTTTCATCATAATGGTCGCTGTCTTAAATCCTTATTTATTATATGGTTTAATTACGTTTATGACTTAGTTAATTCAAACTTTCAAATTCTATTCATTTTCCATCAAAACTTAGCCATTTTCAACCTATCCTGTGTTCAGTGCCCATGGAGGCAGAGTTCGGGCCGAACTCTGCCCCACACAGAGTTCGGGCCGAACTTTGTGTCCTTCGTCACAGAACCTTCTCTGATTCTCAGCCACCCATTGTTTTGATCCGACGGTCCAGATTTAACCAGACTTGCTGCTCCTAAACACCTTAAACCCGAGAGAAAACCCTCTCTCTTCACTTTGTTCTTCTACCTTCCTCCAAACACAATTTTCTCAAACCCTAACCCTAGAAACTCCACTTTTAGGACTCTTTTTCTTCCCAAACTCAAGATCTAAAGCTTTTGGGGGGATCTCTTCCATCTTTTCTCATTTGTGTGAGGTATAATTTCATTTTCTTCTCTATTTCCTTTTCAATTTTTCAAAATTCTCCATGGCTCCAAGACTCTTTGGAAGAGGCAAGAGAAGAAGGAGTGAAGGTGCATCATCGTCTAATCCTCCTTCTCCTCTTGCTCCTCTAATCCATCCTCTTTTTAATCCACCACCACCTCAAGACCGCAACACATTCAATGAACAAAATTTTGTATCATTGGAGGCTTCCAATGAATGGTTTGTCGATTTCCGTTCATGGAGTGTATATACAGGTCATCCGATTAATTTACTATATTTTTGGCTTATGATTCATTGTTCCATGATCTTTATTTAGATGAGTTAGTTTCTACCTCATCTATAGTTTATTTGAATGCTATCCAAATGTTCTATTGTAATCTAACCTTTGACGACACACGGATCTACTCTCGTGTCGCTGGTATCGACATTACTTTTGATGATTTTGAGCTTGCGGAATATCTTGAGATCCCGAAACCCAATTCTTGGGAGAAACTTGTCGATGCCCGCAAGTTTCAATTTTTCGATGGATCGTTACTTGAAAGTTTCAAGGATGATTTGTGTACTCCCAACACTCGTCCACGCAAGCTACGGGCTAAATATCTTAACCCGTATTTTTATGAACTTCGTCGCATTATCTTCTTCACGATCTTGCCCAAAGCGAGATCGACCGATGAAATATCTTATCTTGAGATCTCTACTCTTTATCATCTCCACTTCCATGTCCCTTTTAACTTTCTGTGCACTATGATGGACTGGATGATTAGTGCACGGAAGAGACCTCGATCATCGGTCTACGCCATATATTTGCCGATGATCTTTCATGCGTTCCATATTCTCCTTGATGAGTGTCAGTTCCTGCCTGTCCCTGCCTATCTGTCTAAGGCACGGCGGCTTCTAGCAGCTGTTGAGTCCTCTGCTGAGTCTAAGCACTCCAGTCTGATGCTCATGCTAATCCTCCTGCTCTTGGCCAACCTGCGCCCGAACCTCCTGCCACCCTTGAGTCCATTCAAACTATGTTGCGTGATCGTTTTCACTTGGAGGACGATCGCTGGACTCAGATGGATTATCGCACCACCTTACAGATGACGGCCATCAGCAACACCCTGCATGACATCCAGTACTCCCTGGCTACTCATCCTACGGTGTCTTATCCCATGGTACGGGACCCTTCTCGCGAAGGTTACCGTATCGACGACACCTGGGTCAGGAGGTATTTGGATCCGGATGCAGCGTTTGTTGATCCTCGTCGCTCTGCCAGCGGCCCATCTGACTCTGCTGGACCTTCCCGTACTCCGTGACGGCTGTGGTCCCTTTTGATGCTGCTGATGCTTAGGATTTCTTTTGTTTATGCACTTTGTCATTTTCATTCAGTGGTTATGTAGTTGAACTCTTTGCTTTGTACTACTTTATGATTTATGGCTTCTATTTGGATTATTTGCTAGTTATCTCTTACGTTGGATTTGAACCTTGGTTGTGTGATTGCATATTTTTCACCATGGTTATGTTTTTATGGGGGAGCCTCTATTTTATTTTGCTAAATGTCAAAGGGGGAGAATATGTGATTTGCTTAACCATTTTGGATAAATATTTGTGCTATATATTGTTTGGACTAGTACTTGTTTCAGGACTTCTCACTATTTACGGGGAAGCCAAAATGTCCATCTACAGGGGAGCTATATATGTGTCCAGGTATGAATGTTACGACACGCAAATATCGTAATTTTGTGAATTATCAAAATGTGGAAGATTGTTGACCCAAACTGGATCGCAGTCAACCTAATCTTGATAATTAACAAATCGATATTTGACATGATCCAACTCGACACATAAATCGTCATCAAGCTGCAAATCAAACAACTATCACATATCAAGTCAGACATCATCATCGACGACTGCTCGACGAATACTACTAGAACTTGTCATCGGAAGTCTGTAATTTTTACTCTTTTATGAGTCTAGACTATTGTACGTTGAGTCGCACTGAGTACCTCAACCATAGACTAGATAACCAACAAGCTCCATAAAATAAAAAGCCAATCTGCCAAAGCCCAACAAAGCCCATGAGCATTCTGTCTCCAAGGAGGCAGAGTTCGGGCCGAACTGTCTCCTAATTTCCAGGAGCTAATTTTTAGGGATTGCTCATTGCAAGTTGTCCAACGGCCATAATTTTGAATTTTTGGACAGAGTTTTGGCCGAACTCTGCCTCCCAGAACTAATATATATAGGCACCCTTTTCTCCCATTTTAATTCATACAATCTTCTCTTATTCTACTCTTATAGCCTATACATCCTAAAGAGCCATACACTTCTCATCTACTAACCACAAAACTTCCCAAGCCTACAAGGTGCTCGGTGCGAGTCAATTAGAAGTTTTGTGCAAGAGTCTTGAAGAAGTCACTTGGAAAATTCCAAGTTTCGCCTCAGCAATCTTTCAAGAAGTTGGCGTGCTCTTCTTAGTAAAGGCACGTGGTTGTAAAGCTATTTCACAAATAGTGGATTTCAATCTTGAGCTAGAGTTCTCAGGCCTGGACTAGTCCTCCACGAGGGAAACCAGGTTAAAAATTGTTGTGTCTGCATAAGCTTTCTGATCTTCATTTAATTTCTGCAATTATACTCTGATTAATTATTTGCTAGTTAGGATTGAGTAGAGTTGAATTTTTAATTGTTCATTATAGTCACAAGTACTCTATTCATCCCTCTCCAGAGTTGCCTACATGTACTTCAAAACACTCGTATGATCACCCTCACAGGAGGAAACTGGACAATTTGGAAGCCAAGGATGGAGGATCTACTCTGGTGCAAGGACTTACATGGTCCGTTGGAGGGCGACAGCGCAAAGCCAACAGATAAAGTTGCTGAAGACTAGAAACGACTGGATGGGAAGGCCGTTGGATTCATCCGCCAATGGTTGGATGATTCGGTGTTTCACCACGTGTCCATGGAGAGTTCGACGAAAGCATTGGGAAGAAGCTGCATTCGATATACGAAAGGAAGACGGCTGACAACAAGGCATTTCTTATTCGCCAACTCGTCAACTCAAAGTACACGGATGGTGCCCCAATGGCACAACATCTGAACGAGGTTTAGGGTATCAATCAACTATCTGTGATGAAGATGGTGATTGATGATGAGCTTCAGGCCCTACTGCTCTTGAGTTCTCTGTCGAAAAGCTGGAGACGTTGGTGGTGTCGGTGAGCAACTCCGTGCCTGATGGAGTTGTCACGATGGAGGCAGTCAAAAGTAGCTTATTGAATGAGGAGGTCCGGCGCAAGCAAGTCAAATCATCGCAGGAGTCCGCTCTAGTGACTTCCTATGGGAAGGAAAGACCCAAGTCACAGGCGAGGATATGGGGGAGTTCTCAGGGTCTTGCGATTATGGACCGCAAGGTGGCTGCTATTACTGTGGCAAAAGGGGTCATATCAAGAGGAACTGCATGAAGCTCAAAGCTGAGAAGGCCAAAGGCAAGGATGATCAGGAGGTTCTCATAGCAATGGGAGATATCATCATCGCAACGACCAACGCAGAACCTTGTGGCATGTGTCATGATGGCAACTGGGTCATGGACACGGGAGCATCGTATCATGCCACTCTACGTAGGAGGATCTTTACGTCATATCGCGGTGGCAGGTTTGGATGTGTGAAGATAGGCGACAAGCGGATGGCTGCAGTTGTAGGCATCGGTGATGTGCACTTGACGACGGAGCTTGGTAAGAAACTTGTCCTCAGGGGTGTGCAACATGTACCGAGTTTGCACTACAACTTGATTTCGGTAGGGAGACTGGCAAATGATGGTTGTCGCAGTCTGTTTAGGAGCAAAGATTAGATGCTTACGAAGGGTTCCCAACAGCTGGCTCAGGGAGATTTGTGTTGTGGCATATACAGGCTCAAGCCGCTGAGCTGTACAGACAGGCCACAGACACCGGATGGAGGCTCGAAGGGTGTTCGAGGAGATGGATCGTCGAGAACTTACTGAGGAGGGGCTTCTAGCTGCTTTGAGGGTTATGGAGGATTCGGTTTGTCGAGACAAAGCGACGGATGGTGATGAGTCAAATATTGAGGGTCAGTCTGTCGGTCCCATGACAGCTGGTCGGTCTCCAGGTGGGGGTTGCTCTACGGATCCAGATTTGGCCACAGGTGGTTTGCCAAATCTTCACAGAGCGATATCGATTTCAGCAGTTCGAAGCCAGGGAGGAGATCAAGGTTTACAGCAAACTCAATCTGAGGTGGGAGCATCATCATTCACATAGTTCAGGGGCAGGTGTGGGTCATCGACGGCATGCACAGTGCGTGATGTTCTGTTCGAGGACGCATGTGTAGGGAGAGCTTCAAGTTCGGACAAGAAGGTGGGCAGGTTCAGGAGTTCGAATCTTATGAGAACCGCATCGTCCACTTGGTTGGGCCAGCCAAGGGTGAAGAAGCTCATCGATACGTTAACACTTTTCGATGGAAGACGGAAGTCAGGGACAAGCAGCCAAGACTTACGGTGAGGCTGATCGTCAAGGACTTCGGTCTTGGTCATGTCATTGATATCAGCAGGATCCCAGTGGTGCAGGAGGTGCTACGCATGGCAGCTAGTGTCGACGTAACGGTCGAGGAGCTGGAGACAAAGGAAGATGCAAATCAACTCGGAGGATCGGAGATTAGTAGCATGGAGGAGCAGGAATTCTGTCGTGGGACGACAGGCATGGAGTCTAGTTGAGGATCCATGAGGTTAATACCCTCTCATCAGACTGGAAGGAGAGATTGTTGGAGTCCAGTCTGGATTTGATAATAACATATTTGTGGAATCCAAATCTAATTAAATATTTGATTTGATTAGATTAGATTTGGATGTCCATAATTGGTGTTGTGCTATTTTAGATATAATAGGATTCTTATTTTAGGAAATCCTATTATGATCTAAAATAGGATAATTGATGGGCTATTTTAGGTGTAATAGGATTCTTATTTGAGGGCTTCCTAATTAAGAAATTATATTATGACCTAAAATAGGAATTTTTTTTTAATCATATATATATGGGGTGAGGGTGGAGGCACAAAGAATAAGCACAAAGCACAAAAGTGGAGATTCGGGGTGCTTGTACACAAGAAAATCTAAGAGAAAGTTTGTACTTTACTCTAAGGACTTCGCCATCCAAGACAGAAGGAAGAAGAAGATCTAATCGAGGAGTCGTCAACTTCAGTTAGGGAGATTGCTACGGGTTGGTGAGTGATTTCAATTATAATCTTCTATTTTCTTCTTGAGAGTGGTGAGGGAGTTGAACCTATTAGGACAAAGGGTTCAACGTGAGTTCTATCAATCTTGTAATTTTATCTGAGTTGTTAAAGTTTGAGATTTGTCCAGGTGACGTACGTCACTGCCATATACTTGTCTTCGTCTTTTGCTTGGTGTCCGTTAGACGGGAGTTGATTTTGGTCAGATGGGTTAGCAAACGCTTTCGCACGCGCCCAACAACACACACCACACACCACACACACACACACACATATATATATATATATATTATAATATATATATATATATATATTAAAAATATATATAATATATATAATATAATATAATATATATTTTTTAATATAATATATTATTAATATATTATATATATATATATATATAATATATATATATATATATATATATATATCTATATATATATATTATATCGAAAAAAAAAAAAAAAAAATATCGAACATCCCATACATTTGCATTAAATTGCGGATACACATTTGCATTTAAGAATTTTCCTGTATATATATATATAATATATATATATATATATATATATATATATATTATATATATATATATATATATATATATTGAGGTGTCCTTTCTCCAAGTTGGGTCGTGGCTCAAAGCCACCAAGGGGGGATTCGAACCCGAGACCTGTGCTCGGACGGCCCCCCGTACTACCACTAGGCTAGTGCCTATATATATATATATATATATAGAGAGAGAGAGAGAGAGAGAGAGAGAGAGAATGGGGAGTTGGGGTGCCACATCACCGTGAGGTGGCTATATGTCACCCCCCATACTATCATCATGCACTTGCATACTTTTTGGTGCATGATGATAGCATGGGGGAGTGACACATAGCCACCACCCATAAGGTGGCACCTCACCTCCCTTACACACACACACACACACACACACACACACACACACACACACACACTAAGATCAATTACAATTCATAAAGAGTGTGTGTGTAGACACAGACACACTTTATAATAATTTACATGTCCACACATGATTACCGTATTGGTTTTTGTGAGTCGGGTTAAGATCGCTCACAAGTGCATTCTCCAATGTGTTGACTCCCTCTTCACAAGTGCGAAAAGTCGTTTGGACGTTCTGAGACGTTTGGAGCTCGTTGGACAACTTGTACCTATTCGGTTGGAAGAGAATTATTTTATTTATAACGAACATAATATATGAAACATTGTTAATTGTATTAGTTTAAAGAGTTGTAAATGTTGTGATATCGTTCTACTGGAAGTTCCATACAATATGTCCCATCTTTATATATAATATATATATATATATTATATATATATATTATACTAATATATATATATATATATAATATATATATATATATATATATACTTCCAGTAGAATATATATATATATATATATTATATATATATATATATATATATATATATAGGGCCTGCTGTTGCTGCTACTGGCCTGATGTTGCTGCTGCTGGAAGTTCCATACAAAATCATCGACGTTGTTGTTGTTGTTGTTGCTGCTACTGGCCTGCTGTTGCTGCTGCTGCTGCTACTGGCCTGCTGTTGTGCTGCTGCTGGCTATGGCCTGCTGTTGCTGCGCTGCTACTGGTCTGTGTTGCTGCTGCTACAGGCCTGCTGTTGTTGCTGCTGCTACTGGCTGCTGGTGCTGTTGTTGCTGCTGCTATGGTCTGCTGTTGCTGTTGGCTGAGGGGAGGAGGAGGGGAGAGGGGAGGGAGGGAGGGAAGAGGGGAGCGGAGGGGAATAGGAGAGGAGAGGAGAGGGGAGGGGCGGAGAGGGAGTCTGCAGTGGGGAGGGAAGGGGAGCGGGGGAGGAGAAGTCCGAAGGCTCTCTCTCCTCTCCTCCCCCTTATATTTTTTCCCTAAGTTAAAAAAGAAAAAAAAAACTGAAGAAAAAACAAACCAAGGACTCGAACCCTTAGCAGCTCTCAAATGATGGCCTAAAGCATAACTAGGCTAGCCATAAGAGCTCAGAATTTTATGTGTTCAACTGTTACATCTAGATTATTTATACATATACTCATGAGGAAATTAAAAAGAAAAAAAAATCGGCTCCTAGGCGGTGCCTAGGCGCCCTAGGCACTAGTCGGGTCCCCAACGCACCGCTTCCGCCTAGCGAAATCTATAACATTGACACTGGTAAAAGTATCCTATTACGGGAACATGATTTAATGAGTTTCTCGACATTGGCGGGGAAGAGGATCCGGTATAGAGGAGCTCGAAGGAATCTACACCATCGAAGGGGAGCTCGCACCATCAGCCGAAAAAGAGGACACGTATTTGGCAAGTGGTCACCGTTGGCAAAAAAAAGGGGTCTATTACAGGAAGCTCACCGGATCCAAGGTCATCGATGGGGAGCTTGAAACTCTCTTCAGTAAAGGGGATATAATCAGTAGTTGGGAATGGGAGACAACGCCTTTCCTAATGCCAGTAACTTCAATTAAGGTCTAACCAGACTTAGGAAGCACCTGCATGACAAGAACGCGAGCGCGTAGGGGACTCGAATCCTGTAGAAACATGTGGAAGCTCAAGACAGACGAAGACAATTGTCTCAATTAAAAGAAAAACCCTTCATATGTGGTGGTTGAGTGTTTGGTCATAGTACTTTGTTGTATTCTTAGCCCTATAAGTGCTTGTTATAGGTACAAACTCCCAAGTTTTTTGTCTGAAGCTAGCAGCTCTACAAAAGGGATAACATAGGTTTTTGGATGAACTGTCGACGTGACATTAGCTGTTATGAGTTGGTGCGAAATACCTAGAGACTGTCGAGCTGACATTAGCATGCTATGAGTTGGTGCCAAGTTCCTAGACATGGCATCTATAAGAGACGGCCTTTTGAATGAAATGTTGAACCGATTGGCAGGTAGGTAACTCTACATTTTCTGTCCCTATTGGCAAGAACCCAAAGGTCCACAAAGTTGCAAACAGAGATATTTACTGATGAACAGAGATATTTACTGATGAACATAAACATTTGATGTTAGTTAATACAGGGAAAATAAGTTGGTGACAAAAACTGACCAGATATTGCCTCAGAAGTCTCTAGAGCTTTTCGTCTAGGAGATCACCCACACTTTTGGCTTCATGAAAGCTAAGTGTAATGGACTGGATTCTCATGTCTTGAAACAATCCTAGAACTGCCTGTAACAGGTGTTAGAGTATATTTACATAATCTTATCAACTACTCTTGAGATTTTATATTCCAGATGTCTAACTTAGTTGATGGAAATGAAAGAGTCACCCCAATATCAGAAGGCTGCTGCATAGTTATATGTCCTCGCTAAGGCAATGCACACCACAAATCGAACGTTCCTCTGCAATTAACACTAGGTGCTTCAGTAGAGGTCATAGATGCAAAAGGGGTTAGTCCCAATCTGTTGATTACCTTGAAGAAACCATTATCTTTTGGTCAGGAAATACCTTTACCCCAAGCAATGAGATTATTGTTGTAGGAAGAATCCTGGACCATAAGAATATGATGGAACGTTAGGGAAACAACTCCCAATCTCTTGGTTCGTATTGTCCATTTGATTGCTTTAAAAGAAACCAGCTGATATCCTTAAAAGAAAACATTATCTTCTGGTTAGGAATCACCTGTACCACCCTATGTTTAGATTATTGTTAAGAAGAAGAATCCTGGATCATATGAATATAATTGGATGTTAGGGAAACAACTCATGGTCACTTGATTCATATTATGATTTCACAGTTCAAACTATTGGCATTCAGATTCTGAGGATTTTGTAAAAGAATGGATACTTAAAAGATCAAATTGTTGCAATAAATTTATGATGGTTACTGTAAAGAATGATGTTGCATGGACACTTTATTTTATGGTTTAGGGACTACACCCCCAATCTAAATCCTTTAGAGGGGAAGCCAACAGACCTGGTAGTATCATATGGGCAGATTCTATCAACTGGTTGCAAAAAGAAGATAATAGAGGTTTGCTGATTTTCTTCCTCATCTGTTCTACCTAATTATATCCACCTTGCTACATGTGCATTTATTTGACATGCTTGAGAAACACTTTATATCACACCCCAAAAACATGGGATAAAGGCTTTGATCTTGTTCTTTTATTGTTTGAATTTTATACTACACTTGCTCATTGGTTGCGCATTTAAGCAGAAGGGATGTTGGAAAATGTTCTCTCTATCTCAAATGAATTGTTACTTGCCTGCAGATTGCTTTTACTTCTGTTGTCTATCCTTCCCTGGTTCTAGCCTATATGGGACAAGCTGCTTATCTCTCCAGGCATCATTTAATTGTAAGCGACTATAGAATTGGGTTCTATGTGTCTGTACCAGGTAGATCCTTGTTACCATGTTGTTTATTTTCTTCAGCTTCAAGGTATAATAAGCTATGTGTGCGTGCCGATGTTTGTGTACTAAAATGCTTTTCCCTTTTGTTCATTTATTTCTTAGAAAATCTCAGGTGGCCTGTTTTGGCAATAGCTATACTAGCTGCTGTAGTTGGAAGCCAAGCTGTCATCACAAGTACTTTCTCAATCATCAAGCAGTGCTCTGCTTTGGGTTGCTTCCCTAGGGTGAAGATTGTGCACACATCATCCAAGGTGCATGGTCAAATATACATCCCAGAGATCAACTGGATCTTAATGATACTATGTTTATCTGTCACCGTCGGATTCAGGGACACAAAGCACTTGGGCAACGCATCAGGTAATGCTATAACTTTAAATTGTAGAAAACACTTCTGTCATAATATTTTGTGAAACTTAATTGGAAAAATGTTGATCATATTACCTTGACCAGAAATGGTCTTCTTATAAAGGATCTATCCTTCAAAAGTTGATATCGTATTCCTGAACTTTCCGTTCTGTATATAGTGTTAACATTGGAATAGCAAGCTGTCATCCATTATAACTTTGTATCTACTTTAAAAACTATGTCAGAACTTTCAATAGTGTGGACTTGGCAAATGCATAGATAGTCCGCCGTGTAGAAGGTGTTAGGCAAGAAACTCGTCCTATACGGTGGTGGAGTGCGGAGGTGAGGAGGAGAGAAGGGAATTTAGAGGATGTTAGTAGGGAATTTGTTTTAATTTTTGTTTGGTCAACCTGAAAGTCTGCTTGCTCAAGTTTGTGGTTCAGCACTGTGTGGGCATTTTGTGATGAAATTGGGTTAGTAATGAATAGGAAAACAGACACAGTCTATTGTATTTGTAACTGCATCATCAAACTATAGAGGATCTAAGGCTGTTTGTTATGTTTTCTATGAGTGAGCAATACATGAGAGAAAATGTGGATGGCTTTGGAGCCTCCTTTATGTTCATACAAAGTGGAAAATGGTGAAAACCTCCTTCATGAATTTTGAAACAATTGGGATACACTCCTATATAAGATTCTCACAGTTCCTTTATTTAAACTTATTTGAAAGAAGTCTAAAGATGCAGCTATGACTTTAGATCGATCATACAAAGTGAATACGTCCTTCAACATATTGGAATCTATTTTCTGAAATTCCTGTACACTCCAGACAGATTCTGAGTCTGCAGGTAACATATATGTTCTTGTTTTCGTTAATAAAATTGAGGTGAACACTATTTACTTGGTGATTAGCTATGCTGGTGGGAAAGATGTTCATGAAGATAATTTACTTTTTACCTTGTGAGTCGGTGACGCATATTTCTAAGACTATGACAGTAGGTACTGGAATTGAAAAAGATAAGTATTACTAAGTGAAAATCCCAAAGCCAAAAAAATATTAAAAATTGTACATGGGTTAATTTCATGATGGACAACCGTTTTAGGTGCTTATAACTTGCATCTCCCTAAATGATCTTCTGGAGAAAATATGTGGGAAGGCATGCAATTTAATTTTGAAGGAAGACCTTTTACGCAACAAGAGGGAGTAACATGAAAGTTTGACCTGTTATTTCTGCAGATGCACAGTTTGGATTTCATCTATGTAAAATGGCAGAGTACAGGCATATGTAATGCAAAGCCAATTGCACTCAACATTGTGGGGGTTTTTGTGTGTGTGTTTTTTTTTTTTTTTTTTTTTTTTTGGTGGGGGGGGGGGGGGGGAGTTGAATACAACTTTCCACCCGTTATGATGTTCTGTGTTGAATTAATTTTGGGAAGAATGAAATTTGGGAAAGAACCAATATAATTGTAGTCAACATTTGAAAGAATTGTTACTACTAGGTATGCTTGACTGCGTCAATGTTAATAAATGACAAAAAGTGAATTGAACTTATCTGAAAGATGAATGTTAATAATAGGGAGATGAGGGGAGCTCTGGGAGGAGCTTATAGCCATTCAAAGTAAATGGGAACTTCCTTGGCTTCTGAGAGGAGATTTCAATGTTGTTAGGTTTGCTTATGAAAGGATGGCAGGAGAGGGGAACAGGCGTGACTGTATGAAATTTAATGAGATGATCAATAGGTTATCTTTGTTTGAAATCCAAGTCAGGGATAGACAGTTCACCTGGTCTAATTGCAGAGCTTGCCTTAGTTTGACCAAACATGATAGGATTTGGTCAGTCTAGATTGGGAACAAGAGTTTCTACTAGCCTTCGCTCAATTTCTTCAGCAACTGACTTCCGACATGTTCCAATTTGTCTTTTTGTAGAAGTGGGTGTTCTTGTTCCTGGGTGTTCTTGTTCCTAAAAAAGGTTCAGATTTGAAAAGATGTGGTTGGAAAGAGAGGAATTTTGTGACATAGTGCGAGAGTACTTGAACGAGGAGATTAGTACAAGTGGGAATGCACTTGGCAACTGTTGTGAGAAAAATGAGACTTCGCACTCGCCTCAAAAGATGGACACATCAGAATTTCAGTAGTGTTAAACAAAGAGGAAAAAAAAAGAACTTACATCTACCATAGAGGAGTAAGAAAAGAAAGAAGAGACAAGGAAACTTGGTCGACCATATTTCATTAAGCTGCAGGTCTGTAGAGATAAATCAGCAAAGTATATAAGGAGGAAGTCGTGCGGTAACAAAGGGCAAAATTAAGTGGTGAGTGAAGGGGACCATTGCAGTGCCCCGCTCCGCGAAGGCACTAGATAAACAGAAAGATCGGATTGCTGGCTCTGCAACATAAGACGATTGATCTGAGTGAGTGGACAAAGACTCATTTTATGATTCGCTTACGCCTAATAAGGATATGAGTTTTTGATTGAATGCTATTGCTAATAACAAGATTGAAATCATTGAGTATGCTTATAAGAGAATCCACATGCTGCCATGCTAAGAATAAGAAAAGAGATAACCTGTATGCTAAGAAGAATTGTTGCTTGCTAATAAGAAATGAACTGATGCTTGTATGCTAAAGTAAGATTGTTGTCTGATAAAAAGAAATGAACGTTTGCTATGTTAAATCAAATGAGATGATGTCATGCTAATATAGATCTTTGTTCTGAATATGACTCATTGTCATGCTTGATAAGAAAAGAGAGAAGCTGTTGGCTATGTGATCCGGAAAGAAGAAAGGCACGAAATGAACGTGTCGCATATCTGAAAGATTTGATCAAAATCTGTTTCATCTGATAGAAATGCTAGAGCATATGCATTGGTCTCGGACAATTTGTGCACAAATATCATCTCTCGGGTGGATTCTTGGGGCGCCTTGAACCACTTGGCCTAGGAGAGATTAGGCACCCTGACGTAAAAGAGACCTCACGATCCGGGGGGTGTTGAGTCCTTAGCGACGAGCAGAACCAAAGAGTCACAGCGGCTAATCATGGGAATATCCATGGACCATCATATAGATAAGTGTTGATTGGTACAAAGCTGAACTGGAGAGTCACAGCTGCCAATCGAGTCTGCATGTGTTAAGAATATTTTGCTAAGAGCTAACAATGCAGAGAGAACATGAAATAAGAATGTTGCTATATTATGCTTATGCTAATCCTTGTCTTGTGCAGGGATGGACCGTCGGCTATGGTAAGAATCACTGAAAAGTGATATATGTGTTGCTTAAGTCTTCTATATAAATTGCTTGAAGAAGATTAATTTGTTGCAAAGAATTGCTATGTTCCGTCCAAAGAAGTTATGATAATCATGCTTGTAATCTGACCCTGAAAATGTCTTAAATAAGGGAAAAGAATGCTAATACTGTTGTCCCTAATGAAATGATATGGTTCATGAAACACGTTGCGCACTGCACATGAAATGAATAGTCATCGTGCTTAAATTGAACAGTCCCTTGTATGCTTGAAATGAAATAAAATAAATTGTGGCTTTTCAAAGATGTTTTCAAAAGATGTAAACTGACTCTGTACTGCATGAAATGAACATAGGTAAAAGTAGCAAGATCACATCACAAGAAAATTTTTTCACTAAATGAACAGTGATCGTTTCAGACAAATGTTGCCCTTTGTTCACAATCACCAGTATGTGGATATACTGACCCATCATCAGTCTGCACGCAGGTGCAGGACGCATCGAAAAGGATAGTCCGAAGCGATAGCCCGTGCCTCATCCTCAGGAGCCAGAAATCAGAAGAGATGCCAAGAGATGGACATCTGTTGCAAGAGTTCTTTTTTGTATATAATGGGATGTAATGTATGGAATGGGATCATTGTAATCTGTAATATTTCTGAAAAAATGTAAGCATTGTATCAGAGAGAATTGAGAGCTTATAATCTGTTCAAATAAAATCAATAAAGAGAATTGTTTCTTGTTACCATTGTGTTTAATGCATATATATCTGCAAAATGTCTGCTGCTGCTTCAATATCTGCAATATGTTCCGCTACATATAGTCAACCTTGTCTATCTTGTCTTGTTACAGGTCTTGGCCTTGTGCAAGCGCAACTTAGGCTTGCACGGCATCACGCCTTAGTGAGGACGAACGGTCTCAAAGAGTCCGAAACGAGGACGAAAGGACTCTGCGGGATCGGGGCGTGACAACCATAACACAAATTTTTCCCACAGAGTAGTAAATTACAGAAGAAAAAAAACTTCATACCTTGGACGACATTGGGGCCTTTAATCACGAGAGAAGAACAAATTAGGAATTTAGTGGACAATACCTATAAGGAATTGTTTGGTAAGGAAACAATCTTGTCTTAATCACGGGAGAAGAACTAATTAGGAATTTAGTGGACAATGCATATAAGAAATTGTTCGGTAAGAAGAAAACAATCGGATGAAAGGCCAATCGAGAGCTATACTTGGATTAGAAGAAGTGCAAACCAAAGTTAATGAGCTAGACAATGACTTCACAGAAGAAGAGATGAAGCGGGCATTATTTCAATTGCCAGGCCCTAATGGGATGCCTGTTGAAATTGATTGATGATTTCATCGATAGTCTCATAGGCTTTATATAGCCTTTACAATCAATTACATAATGTAATATCCTGTGGCATATTCTGGCATCCCAAATATGTCCTTATTCTCATACTAAATATGACATATATTCTCATACTAAATATGACATACCAACACCCCCCTCAAAATGGACGAAAGATATTCACTAAGCCCATCTTATCACATCCTCTAATCATGCTCACAGAGCTAAGTTTCTTGGTCAGTCCGTCTGCTACCTGATCCTTAGTTGGAACGTGGCCTAGCTCTAGTAGTCCACTAACCAACTTCTCCTTGATGAAGAACCTATTGATCTCGATGTGTTTGGTCCTGTCATGTTGTACTGGATTGTTGGTGATATTAATAGCTGATTGGTTGTCACACCACAGCTTCATCTTGACTCCTTGATCCAGATTCAGCTCTGTGTATATTCTTTAACCAAAGCAGCTCTGCAACTCCCAAGGCCATAGCTCTGTATTCCGCTTCAGTTGTCGATCTGGCTACCACTGACTGCTTCTTACTCCTCCAAGAGACCAAGTTGCCTCCTAAAAATATGCAGTATTCTGAGGTAGACCTCCTGTCGTCCGCACAACTAGTCCAGTCAGAATCACAGTAGCCCTCGATGCCGACGTAATTATTCTTCCTGAATATCAGTCCCTTCCCGGGGGCACTCTTCAAATATCTCATAATCTGGTACACTGCATTCTTATGACCCTTTCGTGGGTCATGCATGTAGCGGCTTACCGCACTAACTGTAAAGCATATATCAGGACGTGTGGACTCAAATAGATCAACAGTGTTCTAAAAATCGGCCTAGGCGTCCCTAGTCGGACCTAGGCGGCCCTAGTCGGACCTAGTCGGGCCTAGGATTAGGGTTAATTTTTTTAAAATTTTCAAGAAAAAAATCAAAAAAAAATCATATTTGACAAAATTAAATACTTACATGCCGCAGTCGTCGCCGTCGTCGCCGTCGCCGCCGCGACTGCTGCTGCTGCTGCTGTTGCTGCTGCTGTTGTTGTTGTTGCTGCTGCTGTCGTCGTCGTCGTAGGGGAGGAGGGAAGAGGGGAGGGAGGGGAGGAGGAGAGGGGGGAGCAGAGAGGGGAGGAGGAGAGGAGGGAGCGGAGAGGGGAGGAGGAGGGGAGGAGGGGAGGGGAGAGGGGGCGGAGGGGAGGAGAGGGAGAGGGAAGCGGAGGAGAGGAGGAGGGGAGAGGGGGGAGGGGAGGAGGAGGGAGAGGGGAGGGGAGGGGAGCGGAGGGGAGGAGGGAAGAGGGGAGCGGAAGGGAGGAGGAGAGGAGAGGGGGGAGAGAAGTCTGCTGTGGACTCTCTCTCCTCTCCTCCCCCTTATATGTGTGTGTGTGTTTTTTTTTCAAGTTAAAAAAAAAATTTGAAGCAACAAACATGGGATCAAACCCATAATCTCAGTACCAATTGCAGTCTTAAGTATAGCTACACTAGCCATAAAAGCTCAATATTTTTGTGTCTATAAGTAACATGCATGTTATTTATATATACTCCGATCAAAAAAAAAGAAAATCAATCGCGGCGCCTAGGCGCTAGTCAGGCCCTCAACGCACCGACTCCGCATAACAAAATCTATAACATTGTAGATCAACTTGCCCACCAGTCTCTGGTATATATGTCCCGTCAACTGGTTTTCCCAGCCTCAGCGTTCAGCTTTGAACCTCTGATCGAGGTCGATCGCGGTCTTTGCAAGGTTTGCACCCCAACATGCCTCTGTGAGAAGGTCCAGTGCATACTTTCCTCTGAGAGAGAACAATCCCCTCTGCGTCTCGAGTGATCTCAATCTCAAGGAAGTAGCAAAGAAGACCAAGGTCCTTCACCTCAAAATTTTTGCCAAGCTTTCCTTTGAGTCTGGCGATCTCCTGCTCATCATCTCCATGATAATCATGTCGTCAACATACACCGCAAGTAGTGAGTTGCCTCCACTCCTTCTGAAGAATACAGTGTGATCAGCATTGATCTGCTGATATTCCATCCCTATCATCGCTCTCCTGAATCTGTCAAACCACGCTCGAAGAGACTGCTTCAGTCCATAGAGGAACTTCTTCAGTCTGCAGACTTTGCCTACTGTCTGATTGGTGCCAAATCCTGGTGGTATCTCCATGTATACCTCTTTCACTAGATCCCCGTGAATAAATGCATTCTTCACGTCCAGTTGATGTAGCTTCCATCCACCATTCGCTACCAAAAGATCAGGGTCCTGACAGTGCTCATCTTTGCAACTGGTGCAAAGGTCTCGTCATAGTCGATGTCGTATGTCTGACTGTATCCTTTCGCTACTAGTCGAGCTTTGTAGCGCTCAACCTGTCCATCTGGGTTCTGCTTCACGGTAAAGATCCACTTGCATCCGACTGCTCTCTTCCCCTACGGCAGTCTCACCAGCTCCCAAGTGTGATTCTTCTTAAGAGCTTCCAACTCCTCTTGCATTGCCGCTTTCCACTTTGGATCGTTCTTGGCAACCTGCCAATTGTTAGGTACAGTAATACTATCCAAAGATGCTATAAATGCTCCATGAGAAGAAGAGATGTGGTCATAAGAAACAAACTGAACAAGATCCCAACCATATCTGTCCGGAGGATTTCTTGCATTGCTGCGAGTGGTCCTCCGTACAGATAGTGGTGGGGAGGAGTAGGAGGAATGATATCACCTGAAAGGGATGGTGGTGTAGGTGTCTCAGGAGTTGGAACGAGCACAGGCAAGGGACTTGGCACTGGCACTGTAGGTACTGGTACTGCAGTTTGCTTCTCCTCCTGCTGTAGGTAAGTAACTCCTCCTGAGCCGTAGGCCTAACACTTCTCATCTTCTCCTCATATTCCGATTCACCTTCATGTTCCTCCTCAACAGTGCCTCCATGCCAAACTTCTAAATCGGTCACCACCAAGTTCACCATCTCTCCCCTCGCCTCATACTGGTAGTATTAGGCGTGTTGTATGAAATTCCCTCCTGGCAGTAGTATGACTCATGCTCCCGGAAGTGGACATCCATACTGACAAACTTCTTCTTCTCTACTGGACTCCAGCACACATACCCCTTCTGAGTCGCTGAGTAGCCCACGAAGATGCACTTGACCGCTCTAGGGTCTAGTTTTCCAACTGATGTTCTGTTGTCCTTCACAAAACATACATACCTAAACACCTACAGTGGGAGTATCCTACTATTATTGCCTTGTAATACTTCACATGGAAACTTCCATCCTAGGACTTTCGAAGGTATCCTGTTGATGAGTTGAGCTGCTGTCAACACTGCATGTCCCTACAGACTTTGTGGGACATTCATGTCGATCATCATACTTCTTGCGGCCTTCAGAAGGTGTCGGTTCTTCCTTTCTGCTACTTCATTTTGTGCTGGTGTGTATGCACAGGTGGTCTGATGTTGTATTCCGTATGCTGACAAGTATTCTGCAAGGGTGACACGAGAGGCACAATCAGGTACTGAGTCTGGACATGCTTATAAAAATCTCGAAAACAAGCATGTACATCATCTTATTTTTCATCAAATACAGCCAGATGACACGAGAGGCACAATCAATAAAGGAAACAAAATACTTATACCCATTCATACTGTTAATAGCACATGGACCTTAAACATCAGAATGTACTACCTCAAAAGCAAAAGAGCTCATATAACCCGTACCAACATATAGCTCCTAGTAAGTTTTCCTAACTCGCATGCATCATATACTAATTTCTTTTTATCTGTTTTTGCATGAAATTGATTGATGATTTCATTGATAGTCTCATAGGCTTTATATAGCCTTTACAATCAATTACATAATGGAATATCCTGTGGCATATTCTGGCATCCCAAATATGTCCTCATGATACTCCCATACTAAATATGACATATATTCTCATACTAAATATGACATACCAACAATGCCCATAATCTTCTAACCTTCTGGGTGCAGTTAAAGGGGATGTGATGGCAATTTTTGTTGAACTTCAGGAAGGAAGAATGAAGTTTAATAGGGTCAACTACGTCCATGTAGTCCTTGATTCCAAAGAGAGAAGAAGCAGAGAGAGTTGGGGACCTTAGACATATCAGCCTCGTGAATGGAATGTCCAAGATCATGACTTTGGTCCTAGTTAATAGCTCCAACTTGTAATTGGAGAATTAGTTACTTAAGTCCTAGTTAATAGCTCCAACTTGTAATTGGGGAATTAGTTAGGGAGTATCAAAGTGGGTTTATTGCAGGTCAATCTATCCTTGATAGTTGCCCTGGCCCAAGAAACTATCCTGATATTTAAAAGGAGAAAAAGAAAAGGGTTCCTACTCAAACTTGACTTTGAGAAGGCTTATGACTGACACTGTCCAACGGGATTGCATTATGGAAACCTCGTTCAAGAAATTTTGGTTGCAAATGGAGGGGTTGGAAAGATTGTTTGTTACAATCTATTAAATCAACTATCATAATGAATGGTAAAGAGGGTAGGAAAATCAATTGCAAATGGAGTATGCAGCAAGGAGATCCTTTATCCGTACTAATCTTTGTTTTGGTGACAAATGGTTTGAACATAATGTTGGAGAGAGCCTGGGAAGGTGGCCTACTTGATAAGCTAGACTTACTGGCAAAATCAACAATCATAGGAAATCTTTAATACGGATGATACTTGGTTATTTGCTACTAGTGATAAACTCGGTCATCTCCACAATATCTTTATACTACCTAGCTTACTATGAGATGCTGATATCGATCATCAATAAGATTGACAAGATTAGGAGACGGTTCTTTAGACAGGTGGCATATCTTAGAAAAAGGGTTACAATCTCGTTATCTGGAGAGCGGAGTGTAAAAAGGAGTTTGGTGGTCTTGGGGTCATTAAGTTTAGGGGTCCATCAGGTACACGGAATTTATTTTATTTCTGGGTAAAACCTATTACTACATTTGGTTTGGGCTATAAAATTTATTCCTGAAAATTTTGAATGTCCGAAAAAACCGATATTCTTATGAATCGTTGGAAACCTATTCCCCCCCCCCCCCCCAAAAAAAGGGTAGGTGTTGAAATAGTTATATTTATTGATAATCTCTTGGCTATTTATAGTCTTACAACCTCCTCATTACATTAACTCTCTATAGGAATATCCTATGGCATATTCCAACATACCAAATATACTAATAGAATTTCCAACACATATTCCAACATACCAAAAATATTAATAGGATATTCCAACACTCTCCCTCAAGATGGACGAAATATTCACTAAGCCCATCTTGTCACATCCTTTCATCATGCTGACAGAACTAAGCCCCTTGGTCAGTCCGTCTGCTACCTGATCTTTGGTTGGAACATAGTCCAGCTCTAGTAGTCCACTATCAAGCTTTTCTTTGATGAAGAATCTGTTATCTCGATATGCTTGGTCCTGTCATGCTGTACTGGATTGTTGGCAATACTAATACCTGACTGGTTGTCACACCATAGCTTCATCTTGGCTCCCTGGTCCAGCTTCGGCTACATCAGCATATTCTTCAACCACAATAGCTCTGTGACTCCCAAGGCCATAGCTCTATACTCTGCTTCAGCTGTTGATCTGGCCACCACTGACTGTTTCTTACTCCTCCAAGAGACCAAGTTCCCTCCTACAAATATGCAGTATCCCGAGGTGGAACTCCTGTCGTTATTACAACTAGTCCAGTCAGAATCACAATAGCCCTCGATGTTCACATGATTATTCCTTCTGAAAATCAGTCCCTTACCGGGGCCTCCTTTCAAGTACCTCAGAATCTGGTACACTGCGTCCATATGACCCTTCCGGGGGTCATGCATGTAGCAGCTCACTACGCTGACCGTAAAGTTGATATCAGGTCGGGTGTGGCTCAAGTAGATCAACTTGCCCACCAATCTCTGATATCTATCCCGGTCAACTGGTTCTCCGGCTTCAGCATCCAGCTTGAACTTCTGGTCTATCGGTGTTGCAGCTGGTTTGCATCCCATCATCCCTGTTTCTGTAAGCAGGTCCAGTACGTACTTCCTCTGAGAAAGAACAATTTCCTCTGTATCTCGAGCAATCTCAATCCCAATGAAGTATCGAAGAGGGCCAAGATCCTTCACCTCGAACTCCTTGCCAAGCTTCCCCTTGAGTTGGGCGATCTCCTGCTCATCATCGCCTGTGATAATCATATCATCCACATACACCGCAAGCATGGTGATGTGGCCTCCACTTTGTCTGAAAAACACAGTATGATCAGCATTGATCTGCTGATATCCCATCTCTATCATTGCTCTTCTGAACCTATCAAACCACGCTCGAGGAGAGCTTCAGTCCATAGAGGGACTTCTTCAGCCTGCAGACCTTGCCTTCTGTCTGATTGGTGCCGAATCATGGTGGTATCTCCATGTACACCTATTCCACTAGATCCCTTGAAGAAATGCATTCTTCACATCCAGTTGGTGTAGCTTCTATCATCCATTGGCTGCCAGAGAGATCAAGGTCCTGACAGTACTCATCTTCGCCACTGGTGTAAAGGTCTCGTGATAGTCGATGCCGTACGTCTGACTGTATCCTTTTGCCACCAGTCGAGCTTTGCAGCGCTCAACTTGCCCATCTGGGTTCTACTTCATAGTGAAAACCTACTTGCATCCGACTGCTCTCTTTCCTTCTGGCAGTCTCACCAGCTCCCAAGTTCGGTTCTTCTTTAGAGCTCCCAACTTCTCGTGCATCGCTGCTTTCCACTTTGGATCGTTCTTGGCTACCTGCCAATTGTTAGGTACAGTAACACTATCAAATGATGCAATAAAAGCTCCATAAGAAGAGGATATATGATTATATGAGACAAATTTAGCAAGGTCCCAACCATATCTATCAGGAGTTTTTCCTACATTGCTGCGAGTGGACCTCTATAATGATGATGGTTGGGGAGGAGGAGAAGGAAGAATATTACCTAAGGGGAAGGTGGTGGTGTAGGTGTCTCAGGAGTCAAGATGGACGCAGGCAAGGGACTTAGCACTGGCACTGTAGGAACTGGTCCTACAAGTTGCTTCTCTCACCTGCTGTAGGTAAGTATCTCCCCCTGAGTTGCGGGCCTAATCTCTTATTTGCGCCCCTGTCCCTTTTCACCTTCCTGTACCCTATTTGTTCCTCCAAGCCATACACCGAAATCAGTCGAAATGCTTTCCAACAACTCTCCCTCTCGCCTCATACTTGCAGTATCAGGTGAGATATTTGGGTTTCCCTCCTGACTGTCGTATGGCTCATGTTCCCTGAAGTGAACATCCATACTTACAAATTTTCTTTTTCTACTGGACTCCAGCATACGTAGCCCTTCTGAGTTCCCGAGTAGCCCACAAAGATACACTTGATTGCTCGAGGATCAAGCTTCCCTACCGACGGTCTGTTGTCCTTCACGAAGCATACGCAGCCAAACACCTTTGGTGGGAGCATCCCACTATTATTTCCTTGCAGCATCTCGTATGGAGACCTCCATCCCAACACCTTCGAAGGCATCCTTTTGATCAGTTGACCTCCTCAAGGGTAGGGATCTTTGGTTGGGCTAGAAGTAGGACTGTCCTCTGAGCAAATGATCTAGGAAGAAACACGCATAAAACTGCAAGCGGGGACAAGTGGCCCTCCTGAAGAGAAGTCAGCACTAGTGGCCACCAGTTTGGGCGACACAGGTCCGAAAGGGGAGTATTGGCAGCACAATCGGCAGTGCTACAACTGCGGAGAGATGGGCCATCATCGGCGTGCTTGTACCAAACCACCTAAGGAGGAAGATTCAGCGGTGGACGCAGGCAATTCGGTGGACGGTGAACCTTCGGAGGACGAGGCCGTGGTCGTGGAGGTCGATGAGATGGTCGAGGAGGCTATCGAGCAAACCTACTGGTAGCAGAAGGCAATGAAGGAGCTGGTGGTACTTTTACTGAGGAGGACCAGGCACTGATGGGCATGCTGGAATCACTCAGAAGGAAGTAGAGGACGTCAAACGAGGGAAGCGAGGAGGCTTCTACCTCATTCTCTGCATGTACGTCCATCCATCTAAAGGTACTAACGATCCACTTGCTCTTGCATCTATGTATTCCCCTCGACCGTCAGACTGGATAATTGACTCGGGAGCATCTCGACACGTGACAGGGAAGGCTAGTGAGTTCTTCTCCTACACTCACCTACCATCGACAGACAACATTCAAACAGCTGATAGGACATTCCAGCCAGTGGTCGGTAAGGGTACTGTAAATTGTACGGGTTCGGTAAAATTATCTAATGTTTTGCATGCTCCTTCTTTTCCAGTTAGTCTTTTATCCATTAGTTCCATCATCCTTCAACTAAAATGTATTGTTTCCTTTGATATTCCCAAGGTGATCTTCCAGGAGAAAAAGACGGGACGAAGACTTAGGACTGGCACTTGGCATGATGGACTATAGTACCTGGATCGAGAAGGATTCAGCATTAGTATCTATGGCGGAAAAGGCAGGGATGGAAGGACTGAAGAAGATGAGTGCGGAAGATACATTGTGACTCCATTACAGGAGGTTGGGACACTCTTCATTTGGTATTTTAAGCAAATTGTATCCTGCAATTTATGAATAAGTTAATAAAGAGAAACTAGTTTGTGATGCTTGTGAGTTAGGCAAACTTACTAGGAGTTCATATGTGAGTAGCGGTCATAGGAGCTCATCTGTTTTTGATGTGTACACTCTGATGTCTGGGGGCCTTGTACTACTCCTATGAATGGTTACAAATATTTGTTACTTCATAGATTGTTTTTCTCATACTACTTGGCTGTATTTGATGAAAAATAAGAGTGAGGTCCCCTCTTGTTTTTGGGACTTTCACAAACAAGTCCAGACTCAGTACAAGGCAGTGGTGAAGGTACTGAGGTCTGACAATGGAACGGAGTACACCAACAAGACACTTGCGGAATACTTGTCCGCCTAAGGAATACGACATCGGACCACCTGTGCATATACACCAGCACAGAATGGGATAGTGGAAAGGAAGAACAGACACCTCCTGGAAGTACGAGAAGTATGATGATAGACATGAATGTCCCACAGAGTCTGTGGGGATATGCAGTGTCTATCATCATACTTCTCGCCACTTCCAGGAGGTGTCTGTTCTTCCTATCCACTACTCCGTTCTGTGCTGGTGTAATGCACAGGTGCTTTAATACCATGTTGAAATAGTTATATTTTATTGATAATCTCTTGGCTATTTATATCCTTACAACCTTCTCATTATATTAACTCTCTATAGGAATATTCTATGGCATATTCCAACATACCAAATTGCTAATAGGATATTCTAACACATATTCTAACATACCAAAAATACCAATAGGATATTCCAACAGTAGGTATATTAATTTTCCATGGAATAAATTTGATCTAGTTCAAGTTCGGGTCGCTCGGTCGAGTCCACGTTCAAGCCATGGGTATAATAAAAATAATTTAAAATAAAAAAATCTCCTTTTTCTTTTTTTTAATTTTTTTCGTTTTTGTAAAAAAAATGTTATTTTCTAATTTTCCTTCTCTTTTTTTCATTTATTTGGCCTTTTCATTTTTTTGTTTTAATTTTTTTTTTGGTTCTTCTTTGCTTTTTTTGAATTTTTGAAAAAAGTTTTTTATTAGTTTTTTCCTTTCTTTTTTATAAAAAAGTTATTTTGGTTTTTATTGTTATTTTTTTTTCGTTCCAAAAAAATTCGTTTTTTTTGTTGGGTTCATTTTACGTTGGGGTGAACTTGGGTTAGGTTCAGTACGTATCAGGCCGTAAAACTAAATATTGATTTATAAGTAAAAAATTATATGTCAATAGGATTTGAATCATATTCTCTTGAATAGTAACATATCACCTTATCCAACTACACTATAAAAAGTCACAAACAAAGAATAACTATTATATATATTTAATCATTAATCAAAAATGTTATATTTTTTTATGAACTATATATTCCTGGAAATATTTATATATTCACCAAACATGGGATATAATTTTTCCCATAAATTTAATTCAAGAAAATTTGATTCTCGAGATAGAATTCTTGGCTATATAGTATTCCACATACCAAACACACCCTTAGGGACATGAATCGAGCTTTGTTGGCCAAATATTAGTGGAAGATATTGACACAAAAAAAAGACTTGTTAAGACCCTTAAAACAAACTACGAGTGATCAACAAGATCAAAATTAGGGGACAATTTCTTTGGAAGGGTGGCATATCCCAGAAAAGGAGTTACAATTTCTTAGTATGGGTGGGGGAGAGGTTGTAAAAGGAGTTTGGGGGTTTTGGGATCATTAACCTTACAGGCATGAATGAGCTTTATTTTCCAAATAGTGGTGGAAGATATGGTCAGACAAAGAAAATAGACTTGTAAGACCATTAAAACAAGCTCTGGCGGCAAGGAAGGAGTTTGGGGAAAGGCTGAAAGAAATAAGGATAATAATCTTGATTGAAAGAAGGGTAATAAACTGGATTGTGGACAGGAGTTCTAAGGTTAAAGATATATTTTTACTGGTACAACTTACACTTTGGGAAAAAGGGAATATAATTTGTTTTTGGGAGCACCCGTGGTGTGGGGAGATTCCCCTTAAATCCCAATTCTCATCTTTGTACAAGGTGGCTTGTTCAATGGAGACAAGGGCGCTGGAGACCCCGATTCATACATACCCTAAGCGATTCTCTTAGCAGGAAAAGAAGAGTATTGAATTACCTCCACTAATGGAGTTCGTCAGAACAAGATGTGGAATATCTTTGCTATTGGAGATAGGATTTCAGTGAAAATTTCTCCGTTTAATCTCTATATAAAATTCTCAATTACAGAAGTTTTGAATGTTGATTATGCATGTACATTTGGGTAGTCAAAGCTCCTATGAAATGCGTGTATTCTTGTGGATCACATGCAAGAATGCTATTCTTACCGGGGACAATCTAATCACAAGAAAATGGAATGGACCGAATGCTTATGGACTTTGTAATAACCACAAGGAATCGGTAGCAGATTTTCTTCTCGTGTGCAAGGTAGTGCGTTCAAATTTAGTGGTCATCCAGGATCAATTAAGTCTCTATGGGATATATGGAGGGGTCGCAAAGTTAAAAACTAGAGATCAATGACTTTGGGATATTGTGGTTGCAGCCATCTGTTGAGGCATATGGTTGGAAAGAAATTATAGGATACTCAATAACAAAGATAAAACTGTATAACAACTTGCTTGCATCATTTTTTCTAATATTTGCTCAGAGAAAATCCAAGATGAGATAGCACCTCATCTGATGCGGCTTCCACTACTGCCGATGAGAAGACATTTTGGGCAGTGTGTTGTGTGTTGGTGTTTCGGCCTTGAACATTAGAAAATATAGTCCCACATTGTCACGACCCGATTCGGAGAATCTTTCGTCCTCGCTTCGATTCGCACCGAATCGTTCGTCCTCGCTAAGCCGTGATGCCATACAAGTCTGGTATTGCACTTGTACAAGGCAAGAACGTGCACTATTTTGTCATTTAGAAACATTTGCAAACCCAGCCACATTTCATAAATATTGAGGACGCAATATAGGAAGAAATAACACCCATTTTATTGATAACTGTAGCCATGATTACAACTTTTCTCGGTATTATTTGGAATGCCTTTTTGGCTACATTGATTCATGAAAAGAGTACAACTGATAGGCTGCCATGAAATAACTTGTCGTTCCATACATCATGTCCCTTTAGTACTTTGAAATATAAGCAGCAATTTTTGAAAATTCCGCAATACTTTGTGCGTCTTTAGGAAAAACAACTTGAAAATAGTAGCAATTCAGAAAGCCTTAATTCAGTCGTGCGCCCGAGCCTTCTCCAGTACCTGTGGAGGAGGGGTCAGCACATTATAACAATACGCTGGTAAGCCCCGTTGGCCCACTCAGCTAAACCAATATTTTATTAATGGCAAGCATTTTAAATCATGAGCTTATTAGGAACAGGAAACATTCAGAGTAAATCACAATTAAAACAACATGGTATTTCATGAAACCATGTTTACTTTACCATCGGCCGAATCCAGCTTTCCTGCATAAGATACAGGATAATAATAACAATACTTACCGTCCTGCATAAAATGATCATTAGCATGCATCCTGACTACATGGCCACTGGCGCTGTTAAACCATACGGACATTTTTGTGCCATATAAGACTTCAAGATAATGCGATGACTCCAAAGTAGGTAGCTAGCCCCTAAGGATGCCTCGCAAGACCCGTGCTCCCATTAGCACGCCAATGTTTCCTCCTGGGCTGAATCGGTCCCAGCGGCTCGGTACCGATTCGAGGAAACATATCACCAAACATTGTGCACAAGTTGTCCATGACCATACGAATACGTGTCCGACTCGATAAGCATACAGTGCATGGTAGTATTGAAAGTAAATAGACAACTTGTTCATTTCTCAGCATTTCATATTCATCAATTCAGGCATCAATTCATTCCATTTCAATGTTCATAGGGACAAGCATCATTCATTGTAGTTAACAGTGTAATCGATTCATTCAATGTTCATTCTCTGGCTTCTTAGTGGTATTGACTTATGGCATTAGCAACTTGATATCGATCAACGGATGTTGCAAGACAATTATTTAGTTGACATGAAGGAATAGCGAGAGGAACAATACCACCACAGAGATCCACATGCACCAAATTAGAGAATCGCAGAGAGAGAGAGAGGAACACTTGCACGCTTAGCCTTCCGTCACGCGTCAGTCTGCAATGGCACCAAAAGTTTGGTTAATACTCTGTCTCGTTATGTTCCCTTCTCTCAGAATTCTCAAGAATGAATGTTATGCAAATCGATGAAACGGCAAGAATCAAATCATCGAAAACCATTCAAAAAAGCATCTATCAAAACCAAGCAGCAAAACCAGCAGCAAAACATCCAGAGAACTCTTGGACGCATTTCAAGATAAACCAATCCATTAGTTGGAAAGGTTTATATGCATTTGTCCGTGATCGATTCGATGTCGACGGTAAGTTTCCCTAATACTCGGTTTCGACCGAGTTAACCAAGCCACAAGCCTTACATAGTGAACCGCTAGGAGCAGGGCAATACATAATATGCCACTAAGAAAAAGTTTCGTCCTCGAAACTTAAAACAAAAGTCCTACCTCAAAATTATCAAACAGCGAGGGATATTTCACCCTCATCTCCTCTTCCAGTTCCTACGTCGACTCTTCAACAGCATAGTTTCCCCATAGCACATTGACTAAAGACACTGTCCGATTCCGCAATACTTTCTCCTTTCTGTCCAAAATCTGGACAGGCTCTTCAGTGTAGGATAGGTCAGCGCTCAGCTACAACTGATCGAAGTTACTACGTGACTTGGATCATGCACGTACTTTCGCAGTAGGGACACATGGAAGACATCATGCACATCAGCCAGAGCCGGAGGTAGTGTAAGTCGATAAGCCACTGAGGCTACCTTCTCTAAAATCTCGAAGGATCCAACGAATCTCGGGCTCAACTTTTCCTTCATCCCAAACCGCATCACACCTCGCATGGGTGTAACCTTCAAGAAGACATGATCGCCCGCAGTGAATTCCAAAGGTCGTCGATGTACATCCGCATAACTCTTCTGTCGACTTTGAGCAACTCTAAGCCTTTCTCGAATTAAGCGAACCCTCTCAACGGCCTGTTCCACAAGTTCTGGTCCGAGCACTTGTCGTTCGTCGACTTCATTCCAGCATATCGGTGATCGACATTTCCGTCCATATAAGACTTCGTACGGGGCCATCTGGATACTTGCCTGATAACTGTTGTTATAGGCAAATTCGGCCAATACGAGATGCGCGTCCCAATTTGTCTTCGAATCGAGCACGCACAATCTCAACATTTCTTCAAGGATCTGATTTATTCTCTCTGTTTGGCCATCAGTCTGCGGATGGTATGCCGAACCGAAATTCAACTTTGTGCCTAATGCTGAGTGCAGACTTATCCAAAATCGCGACAAGAACCGTCCGTCTCTATCTGACACTATAGAAATTGGCACCCCATGTAATCAGACAATTTTATTCATGTAAATCTGAGCTAACCGTTCAACGCTCCATGTCACTTTTATTGCAATAAAATGAGCCGATTTGGTTAATCTATCTACGATCACCCAAATTGCATCATTTTCTTTCTACGTTTTCGGTAGGCGCACTATGAAATCCATGCTAATATTATCCCACTTCCACTGTAGAATAGCCAAATTTTGTAGTTTTCCGCCTGGTCGTTGGTGTTCGTCGGCCTTCACACACTGACAAGCTAAGCATTGTGACACGAATAGAGCCACATCCTTCTTCATACCATGCTACCAAAACATTGTGCGCAGATCCTTATACATTTTAGTGCTTCCCGAATGCAAAAAATACTTTGCAAAATGAGCCTCGGTCAGTATTTCCTTCCTGAGTTCCTCATCCTTAGGAACGCACAATCTTCCCTTGACACGAATAGTGTCATCTTCTACTGCAAAGTCGAACGTCTTTCCTGCCAGAATCAACTCGCGTATCTTCTGCAGAAACGGATCGTCCTTTTGAGCAGTCTTAATCCTTCCCTGGAGGCTCGGCTCAAGCTGCAACTGAGCCAACTGTATATTCTGTATACGGATTCTGAATTCGATGCCTATCTCTTCAAGATCTCGTAGTACCTCCTTTGCTACTGCTAGTATCCCAACGAATTTTCGACTCAAGGCATCAGCTACTATGTTCTCTTTACCAGACGTGTAAGAAATTGTCAAGTCATAATCCTTGATTAATTCTAACCAACGCTGCTGCCTCAAATTCAATTCTTTTTGTGTGAATATGTACTTCAGCCTTTTGTGATCTGTGAAGATCTCGCAGGACACACCATAGAGATAGTGTCGCCACAATTTCAATGCAAACACAATCGCTGTCAATTCTAAGTCACGAGTTAGGTAATTCTTTTCATGTTGCTTGAGTTATCTCGACGTATATGATATTGTCTTCCCACGTTGCATGAGAACACATCCCAAACCAAGTCCCGATGCGTCACTGTAGATCTGAAATCCCTCAGAGCCTTCTGGAAGTACTAAAATTGGAGCCGTGATGAGCGGCTGCTTTAGTTCCTGAAAACTACTCTCACAGTCGTTGGTCCACTTAAATACGACTCCCTTCTGAGTGAGGCAAGTCAAAGGCGAAGCGATTCTTGAAAAGTCTTTCACAAACCTACGGTAGTATCCGGCTAAACCAAGGAAACTCCGTATCTCACTAGCTGATGTAGGCTGTTTCCAGTCTACCACTGCCTCAATCATCTTTGGGTCAACGACAACACCTTCTGCCGAAACAACGTGTCCTAGGAACGACACGCTATTCATCCAAAATTCGTATTTGCTCAGTTTTGCATACAGCTGATTGTCTCGCAGCGTCTGAAGTACCTCTCTCAAGTACCCGACATGAGTCTCCTTATCCTTTGAGTAGATCAAGATGTCATCGATGAATACAACAACGAACTTGTCTAAGAATGGTCGAAATACTCTATTCATTAGATCCATAAAGGCTGCTGGAGCATTAGTCAAACCAAATGGCATGACCAAAAACTTATAGTGTCCGTATCTCGTACGGAATGCTGACTTAGGGACGTCTTCGGGTCTGATCTTCAACTAGTGGTATCCTGAACGAAGATCGATTTTAGAAAACACGGTCGCCCCTTGTAGCTAATCAAACAGATCATCTATCCTTGGCAAGGGATACTTGTTACGGATGGTTGCCTTATTTAGTTCTCTGTAATCGATGCACAGCCGCATCGTCCCATCCTTCTTCTTCACAAACAGCACCGGAGCTCCCCATGGCGATACACTTGGGCGAATGTATCAACGGTCTAGTAATTCTTGTAATTGCACTTTTAGTTCCTTTAGTTCTGCCGGAGCCATCCTGTACGGCGCCTTCGATATCGGACGAGTATCGGGGAATGTATCAATTGTGAATTCAATTTCTCCGACGGCATTCCAGGTATCTCGTTCGGGAACACGTCGGAGAACTCTGCCATGATTTCGGTCTGATTCGAGCCTACACTCTTCATCCGAGTGTCTTGAACAGAAGCGAGGTACCCTTCACACCCTGAGTACAACATGTGCCTTGCTGTAATTGTCGATATTACCATTGGTCCTTGGAACGTCGAGCCACACGAGTAAGAGAACTCCGTTTCTCCGGGTAGGCAAAATACAACTCTCTTATCCGTACAGTCGATTGTCGCATGACAGGCGCTGAGCCAGTCCATTCCTAAGATGATGCCGTACTCTTTGATGTCGAGTACAATTGCGTCCAAAGATAAGGTCTTGCCTCCAATTTTGATGTAACCGTCCCTGTAAATCAGAGTTGCAGGCATATCTACTCCCGAAGGAGTGATAACACACAGAGCAATCTTTAATAAAGCCATAGTTTATTTTTCGAGGCAAAATCAGACGATATAAAGCAATGTGTAGCACCAGAATCAAATAGTACCCGAGCATGTATGTCTTTATACAGCAACATACCTGTTATGATGTTTTCTGCGGCCTGGGCCTCTGCCTGAGTCAAGGCATAAACCCTTGCTTGCGCACCCTGTTGTTGATTCGATGCGTTCCCGGTTGGAGCAGATAAGGCTAGTGGTGCTTGGCTACGAATCTGATTGTTGTGCTGGCCACGATTATGGTTATTATACTGGCCACGATTCTAGTTATTGTTATGTCCACGAGGAAGATATTGATTCTATCCCCTAGCTCTGCATTCAAATGCCTTGTGATTTATACCCCACATTTGTAACACCCGACGCGACAGTCTTCACTACGATGTCCAATTCGAGTGCATCTGCTACAACGCAGTTCTTGATACGGTCCTCTGTTATTGCCTGTATTCGGACACTTGGGCATGCCATTTCTTCCCGCAGACCAAGGTCGTTTCTGTTTGTTATTCCCTTGGTGATCCTGAGTTGTCCTGCGACCAACCGGCTGATGGAATTTCTCCATCTCGAGAGCAGTTTCGTACGTCTTTCTGTAAGACGTACACTTCCGATTGAAAACATCACGCTGTAGGCCGTCATTCAAGCCTTGCACGAATCTTTCCCGCTTTGCGTCATCATTCGGAACCATGTACCCAGCGAATGCAACTCTCTTCAAAAATTCAGTTTCATAATCATCCACTGACATATTGCCCTGCTGGAGTGCTACGAACTCCTTCTCTTTCTGCTGACGGACAGCTGGTAGGATGAATTGGGCAATGAAAGCCTGTTCGAAGGTCTCCCATGATATCTTTACATCCGGACTGTTACCGCAAAGTGCCTGTCTCTGCAAAGTCTACCATTCCTGGGCCTTGAGACGAAGTTGTACAGCGGTACACTCCACCCTCTTACTGTCCTGTATATCCAACATTCGATAGTAGCCCTCAAG
The DNA here is from genome assembly GCA_029216955.1 of Iris pallida. Lineage (NCBI taxonomy): Eukaryota > Viridiplantae > Streptophyta > Magnoliopsida > Asparagales > Iridaceae > Iris > Iris pallida. The sequence continues at coordinate 17,031,163 of JANAVB010006795.1, forward strand.
TGTGTTCAAGAAGTCCATCACTTCATCTGGCTCCGCCCTTCCATTAAACTCAGGTGGGTCACAGCTTTTGAATTCTGAGAACTTGAAGCTCGTTCTCTTCCGTGTCGGCGTTTCAGGTTTCTCTGCCAGCACTTCTACGGTCTCGATTGCTACGGCCTTTGCAGAAACATTGGGATTGGCCGTCAGCTTGGTGACAATCTGAGACAGATTATCCATTTGCTTTTGTTGAGCATCCAGCTGCTCCTGAAACTGATACAGAAGCTGCTCCTGAAGCGCGCGATGTTGAGTTTCGCTTTGCTTTCTCTGAGCCTCCATTAGTTTCACCAGTTTCTCCATTGGGTCAGACGATGAATTCGTCTTCGATTTATCTCACCTTTGGTCATTCTACAAGAAAAATAATTCCATTAGCACTCATAAAATATTTATGGGCTTATTGTATGGAACACTATTTCATGCCAGCGCTATCGACACCATCAACCGAGAAAATTTGCATCAAGACTTCCTTTTTGAAAATATTTTTGAAATCCGAGGAATTGAAACCGTGCTTTGATACCAACTTGTCATGCCCCGATTCGGAGAATCTTTCGTCCTCGCTAAGGCGTGATGTCGTACAACTCTGGTATTGCACTTGTACAAGGCAAGAATGTGCACTATTTTTTCATTTAGAAACATTTACAAACCAGCCACATTTCATAAATATTGAGGACGCAATATAGAAATAACACCCATTTTATTGATAACTGTAGCCATGATTACAACTTTTCTCGGTACTATTTGGAATGCCTTTTTGGCTACATTGATATATGAAAAGAGTACAACTGATAGGCTGCCATGAAATAACTTGTCGTTCTCTACATCATGCCCCTTTAGTACTTTGAAATATAAGCAGCAATCTTTGAAAACTCGGCAATACTTTGTGCGTCTTTAGGAAAAACAACTTGAAAGTAGTAGCAATTCAGAAAGCCTTAATTCAGTCGTGCGCCCGAGCCTTCTCCAGTACCTGTGGAGGAGGGGTCAACACATTATAACAATGTGCTGGTGAGCCCCGTTGGCCCACTCAGCTAAACCAATATTTTATTAATGACAAGCATTTTAAATCATGAGCTTATTAAGAACAGGCAATATTCAGCGTAAATCACAATTAAAACAACATGGTATTTCATGAAACCATGTTTACTTTACCATCGGCCGAATCCAGCTTTCCTGCATAAAATACACGATAATAACAATAATACTTACCGCCCTGCATAAAATGATCATTAGCATACATGCTAACTACATGGCCATTGGCGCTGTTAAACATATGGACTTTTTTGTGCCATATAGAACTTCAAGGTAATGCGATGACTCCAAAGTAGGTAACTAGCCCCTAAGGATGCCTCGCAAGACCCGTGCTCCCCTTAGCACGCCAATATTTCCTCCTAGGCCGAATCGGTCCAGCGCCCGGTACCGATTCGAGAAAACATACCACCAAACCTTGTGCACAAGTTGTCCATGACCATGCGAATGCGTGTCCGACTCGATAAGCATACAGTGCATGGTAGTATTGAAAGTAAATAGACAACTTGTTCATTTCCCAGCATTTCATATTCATCAACTCAGGCATCAATTCATTCCATTTCAATGTTCATAGGGACAAGCATCATTCATTGTAGTTAACAGTATAATCGATTCATTCAATGTTTATTCTCTAGCTTCTTAGTGGTATTGACATGTGGCATTAGCAACTTGATATCAATCAACGGATGTTGCAAGACAATTATTTAGTTTGCGTAAAAGAATAGTGAGAGGGACAATACCACCACAGAGATCCACACTCACCAAATTAGAGAATTGCAGAGAGAGAGGAACACTTACGCGCTTAGCCTTCCGTCACGCGTCAGTCTACAATGGCACCAAAAGTTTGGTTATTACTCTGTCTCGTTATGTTTTTTTCTCTCAGAATTCTCAAGAATGAATTTTATACAAATCGATGAAAACGGACAAGAATCAAATCATCAAAAACCATTCAGAAAAGCATCCATCAAAACCAAGCAGCAAAACCAGCAGCAAAACATCCAAAGAAAACTCTTGGACGCATTTCAAGATAAACCAATCCATTAGTTGGAAAGGTTCATATGCATTTGTCCATGATCGATTCGATGTCGACGGTAAGTTTTCCAATACTCGGTTCCGACCGAGTTAACCAAGCTACAAGCCTTACATAGTGAACCGTTAGGAGCGGGGCACTACACACATTGCCTAGGCCAAATGAGTTGTATCTCCATATATAGCTTTGCTTGTATGGAGAGATGCACATAAGGTGGAGAGGCACATGGGTGCCATATGGGAGTGTTTTTCTAGTGGAAGGAAGGCTAACTTAACAATGAAGCATTAATGCTTTTTATCATGCTCTTGGAAATTAATTTCCTTTGGAGCTGCGACTCGGGCTCGGGCTCGAGCTCATGAGGCGTAATGTGGTTTTTTATTGGCGCACTTTGCTCTTAGCCCGTCAGCATCGTCGCTAGGCGCATAGTGCACATAAGTTGCGCTCTTTGCACGAGCCTCTGCACAGCCGATAGCGCGACCAATTGGCGCTGCCCGATGGTGCGCCAGTTGGCGCGGCCTGATGGCGCTGCCAGTTGGCGCATAGCGCACGCTGTGCGCGGTTGATGCAGCGGGTGCGCGTGTGCGCAGTTGACGCATCGGGTGCACGGTTGTGCAGTTGGCGCTGCGGGTGCGTGATGGTGCGCTGTGCGCTAATTGGTGCAGTCGTGTCTGTGCATGATTTGAATGGTTACGAAACAAACGGTTTTTCTCACGTCCCGAATGTTTTGCATACTGGACGATTACTGTGTGCGTCTATATAAGTTGGTCTCTTCTTTCTCATTCGAAAAGAGTTCATTCCATACAATTCCTTACGAATTTTTAGATAGCAGAGAAGAGTAACAACGCGTCATTTCGTGCCATCTTCGGAGTCTGTGCGCCATCCGAGGAGTCAGGAGAGCAGAGTGTTCTATAAGTTCTTTTATGAACTTGTTGGTTCCTGGAAGCTGTTCGTGTAGGGCGAATTTAGCTTTAAGCGCCGGTGATCATTCACCCCAGCAGGCTTTTCTCTATTCTGTTTATTTCCTTCTCTACTTGTAATCTCGTTCTGAACGAGATTTATTCTGATCTAATCAAAAAAATTCTGTGGACAATCAACGTTGCTACTACGAAATCATTTGTGCCTTCGTCGAAGTGCTGCATTTGATTTTGTCTATCTGAATCCTTCTGGATCTCAATTGTGCACCTTCTTTAAAGTGTTGCCAAATTCAGTTTTTCATCTTAAAATCACGCCTCGGCACTAACAATCTCAAAGCTAAATTTACAAGATGGAAAACTCTCGTGCTTCTCTCATCAATTCCAACTTTAACTAGTTAGAGAAATTTGATGGAGAACACTACCAAATTTGGAAGAGGAATGTTAGCCTTAATCTTCAACTTGCGGAAGTCGACCACGCTAACTGAGGAAGAACCAAAGGTTCCAGAAATTGGGTCTACATCTGCAATTGCTGCTGCTACTAACAAACAGACCAAATGGAGAAGGGAGAATAGCCTCTGTAGGCTTCTAATCCTAAATGCTATGGAGGACTCCCTGACAGAATCATATTCTAAGAAAACCATTGCCAGAGAGATATGGGAGTCTCTGGAGAAATTGTATGAAGATGACAAGAACAGGAGCAAGATATTTATCGTCGAGAAATATCATAAATAGCTTTTTGAAGACGAGAAGACGATGCTGCCTCCGGTGAAGGAGTTCCTGAAGTTGCGTCAAAAATTGGAAGATGAGGGGATGTCCCTTAATGACAAGTTTGTTGTTGGAGGGATCATCTACAAGCTCCCTGCAGAATGGAGCAAATTCTATGCAAATATGCATAGGAAGAAACTGGAGATCAGTCTGGAAGATCTCCTGTAAAAAATCTATGTTGAGGACCGGATGAGGGCTCAATTGAAGGTGGACGTTCTGTCCAAACAGATGGCTAATGCCAATTTGGTCAACACGAAAGAATCCAAGGGAAAGCAGGTGGCTTTCCACAACAAGAAGAAGGACCTCAATAATCTCAAAGTGAAAGGAACTTCTTTCAAGCAACAGAAGCCAAAGTCCCATGTGACTTGCTTCAAATGTGACAAGAAGGGCTACTACAAGAGTGAATGCAAATCCAAGCCCAATCAATCAGGGCAAGGTGAGCCTAGTGAGGTTTCCATGATTACTGACGTAATTGCTATGATTGCTCAGGTCACTGCGGTAGGGGCTGACTCTGATTGGTGGGTAGACACTGGTGCCACCTGCCATGTCTACTCAAGCAAGGAATGGTTCACCACATACATACCAACTTCTGAAGTTGTTATGGTGGTGAACCAAGCACAAGCTGAAGTACAAGGGATCGGGACGGTGGTATTGAAGCTGACTTCAGGAAAGTCTCTGACTCTTCAAGACGTAAAGCATGGACCTGCTATCGCAAAGAACCTGATCTCTGGAGGCCTACTCTGTAACGCAGGCCTAAGAATAGACATCAATGTTGGCCAGATGGTGATGTCCATAAAAGGAACATACTTCGGAAAATCGTTTTATACCGAAGGAATGTTTAAACTTCAACTTGTAAATTAGTCTAATGTAATTAATACAAATACTCTTGAGTTGTGGCATAATAGACTAGGACATGTTCATTGTAAAAGAATAAACAAAATATCTAGTCTAGGACTTATCTCCAAATGTGGGGATAAGGTAGAGAAATGTGAAGTGTGTGCTCAGATAAAGATCACAAGGAAACCCTTTCCTCAGGTTAATCGGAGCACAGATCTTCTGGAGTTGGTACACTCCGATATCTGTGACTTCAAACAATTTTCTATAAAAGTCGGGATGAAGTATTTCACAACCTTTATCGATGACTTCTCAAAATATGCGTTTGTCTACTTGCTGAAGTCTAAAGACGAAGCATTCGAGAAGTTCACAGAGTTCAGAGCCGAGGCTGAACGGCAAACTAGACAACAACCCAAGAGAATAGGAAGTGATCGAGGTGGAGAGTATCGGTCTCATAATTTTGCATCGTTTTGCAAAGAACATGGAATCATCAACGAGACTACTGCTCCGTGTTCTCCTTAATCTAACGGAGTAGCAGAAAGGAAGAACAGAACGTTGACAGAAATGATAAACTCAATGTTGTTGACTGCAGGTCTTCCAAAATGCTACTGGAGAGAAGCTGCATTGACGGCCACTTTTATTCTGAATAGAGTGCCACATGCAACTTCAGACGTTACTCCTCGTGAACTTTGGTTCAAAGTCAGACCTAACTTGAATGTCATTTGAGTGTGGGATTGTCTGGCATATGTAAAGCTCCTTGATCTGAAGATTCAGAAGCTCGGGACAAGGACTACGAAGACGATCTTCTTGGGATATGCCGAGAAGAGTGATGTTCGGTAATTTCTTGATATAGAATCAAATCATATCATTGAATCTCGTAACGCAGAATATTTTGAAGATAAATTTGTAAGGCACAAGAACATTATTCTCGCAGATATTTCGGAGAATAATGAGGGTGTGCAGAAAATTAAAGTTTTCAATGAGAACATAATTCAAGAAAAAGTTGTTGCAGAAATAACTATTGAACTAGATCTCGCTGAGCCGTCAGCTAAGTGAGTGAGGAGACCGAAGGACTTCGGAGATGACTTTGTCACCTATCATGTGGAAGCAGATCCGCTTAACTATGATGAGACGATGAAGACCAGAGATGCTATTTTCTGGAAAGAGGCGATAGACAATGAAATTGATTCGATCACCTCTAATAACACTTAGGTGTTGGTTGATCTTCCTGAAGGAGCGAAACCCATCAGATGTAAATGGATCTTCAAGAAGAAAATGAAAGCAGATGGAACTATTGACAAGTTCAAGGCTAGGCTAGTAGCCAAGGGATTTTCTCAGAAGCAGGGGATCGACTACTTCGACACGTATGCTTCAGTAGCCCGGATGACCACCATCAGAATGTTAATTGCTCTCGCAGCAATACATAAGTTAGTGATACATCAGATGGATGTAAAAATAGCTTTCCTGAATGGCGAGCTGACCGAAGGGATTTACATGCAACAACCAGAGGGATTTGTCATCAAGGGTCATGAAGACAAAGTCCGCAAGTTGGTGAAATCCTTGTACTGTCTTAAACAGGCTCCCAAAATGTGATATGAGAAGTTTGACAATGTCATAAGGTCAAATGGCTAATGGCTACAGGATCAGCGAGACGGACAAGTGTGTTTACACGAAGTTCACTGAAGGAAGAGGTGTAATCGTTTGTCTGTACGTGGACGACATGCTGATCCTATGTACGGATATGGACTGTGTCACGGAGATAAAAAATTCATCTCGACCAAGTTCAGTATGAAGGACTTAGGGGAAGCTGACGTAATCTTGGGCATCAAGATCATCCGGACGGGCATTGGACTGGCTCTGTCACAGTCTCATTATATTGAGAAGATGATCATACGCTATGGTATCAGGATCTTCCAGTGATCGATATGCCTTACAGGTGTGACCTAAAGCTGAAGCCTAATTCGAGGGAAAGCATCAGACAGCTGGAGTATGCAAGCGTTATCGGGAGTTTGATGTACGCTACTACTGCTACTAGGCCTGACATAGCTTTCGCCATGGGAATGCTGAGTCGATTCACGAGCAACCCAGGCAATGAGCACTAGAAAGCTGTGAAACGGGTAATGAGATATCTCAAGAAGACTCAGACATATGCACTACACTACAACGGAGATCCGCAAGTAGTGAAGGCTTCAGTGATGCCAGCTGGTGCTCAGAGTTGGAGAGCGAGAGATCTACAGGTGGATTCATGTTCACAATGGGTAGAGCTGCTATATCATGGAAGTCGAAGAAGCAGACTATGCTCTCTCGTTCCTCCATAGAATCTGAATTCTTTGCACTTGATTTCGCAACAAAAAAGCTGAATGGCTTCGGGAGCTCATGTATAATCTTCCAGTGGTTGGAACGCAGATACCGACGATACCGATATACTGTGACAACCAGGCGACTGTGACGGTGGCATCAAATGAGCTCTTCAATGGAAAGAAAAAACTGTGCGATTAAAGCACAGGGCAGTGTACGATCTCATCAAGAGAGGTGTCATTGCAGTGATTGATGTTCGGAGTCAGGAGAACTTGGCGGATCCGTTCCCAAAGGACATCAAGCGGCAGCTGGTCGAAGACACAGCTTGTAAAATGGGTTTGAAGGCATTCTGATATTGTGTTATTGTAATCCTACCATAAAGTTTAATGCTATTGGTTCAAAGAAAAATCTACTAGGCATCTAGTTTTTGGTTCAAGGTAGGACCACTAACTGAAAAAATCAGGAAGTGGGTTCATGTCCTCTATGGCATGGAAAGGATTCGGACCTACCACCACTGTTGTCTACTATATATTTCTGCGGAGAACAGATCCTGTGGTGAGGATGGCTTAAACGCCTTAATGAGTTCTTAGGCAGAGTGAATGCATATTGTGCTCTACAGGAAGCACAGTAGAACAACACTACAAGGAGTGTAACTCCATGCTACTGTAGGGTGACTCCACCATGAGGTTCCCAGGTAGGGGTAATGTCTCGGCTTTGCGAGCCAAGTCACAACGGCGTAGCACCGCAAATAGGCAGGTAGCCTAATGCTGTATGATAAAATTAAAGAGTTGTAGACAGCACTACAAAGGGGACGATGTCCTCATATTACAGTGGCACGACACCACGAAGAGGTATCCAGATAGGGATAAAGCCTCGGCCTCGCAAGCCATGTCGTCGCGGCATAACACCGCAAGGAAGCGTAAGGCTTCATGCTGGGTAGTTTGGCACTACAGAGAGGCTTGTGACCTCATGCTACAGTAGTATGACACTACGATGAGATTCCGGATAGGGGTAATACCTCGACTTTAAGCCATGTAATAGCGGTATAGTACCACAAGGAAGCGCAAGGCTTTATGTCATTTCTCTTAATAAAGAACTCATCTATAGTGTATGGACAGAGATAGCAGGCCGTCTCTTGAGGGTAAACTTGTAGACACCCAAAATACATACACCGAAATCAGACTGACACAAGGCCTTTAATGTGCAGCCAGAAGCACATGTGACTACATTATGAGTGTGAAGAATTGCAGCTATGGTATAGAATTCAAGGCTTAGTCCATTCTTGTCTCATACAGTTGTTTAACCCATGCGAAAAGATTCAAGTCGTTAGCGACATCTATCCTAATGCATGATGGGCAGTTACTGTGGGAAACACTCATACCCATATATATGGAGATATGTGGGAGATTGTTGGTGTTTTGACCTTGAACATTAGAAATATAGTCCCACATTGCCTAGGCCAAATAAGTTGTATCTCCATCTATAGCTTTGCTTGTATGGAGAGATGCACATGAGTTTGGAGAGGCACATGGGTGCCATGTGAGGGTGTTTTTCTAGTGGAAGGAAGGCTAACTCAACAATGAAACATTAATGCTTTTTATCATGCACTTGGAAATTAATTTTCTTTGGATCCAAGCCCCGTAGGGACTTAGTGACTCGGACTCGGATTCGGACTTGGACTCATGAGGCGTAATATGGCTTTTTGTTGGCGCACTTTGTACTTAGCACATCAGCATAGTCACTAGGTGCATAGTGCGCTTAAGTTGCGCTCTTTGTGCGAGCCTTTGCGCAGTCGATCGCGCGTCCGTTCGCGTGGCCCGATCGCGCGGCTAGATGGCGCGACCAATTGGCACGGCTAGATGGCGCTGCTCGATGGCGCTGTCCGATGGCGCGGCCTGATGGCACTGCCAGTTGACGCGTAGCGCGCGTTGTGCGCAGTTGGCACAGCGGGTGCGTGTGTGTAGTTGGCGTTGCGGGTGTGCGAGTGCGCAATGGCGCAGATGGCGCGCGCTGTGCGCCAATTGGCGCAGTCGTGTCTGTGCACGATTTGAACGGTTACAAAACGTTCGGGAACAGTTTTTCCCACGTCTCGAATATTTTGCATACTGGACGGTTATTGCACGTCTTCTATCTCATTCGAAAAGAGTTCATTCCATACAATTCCTTACGAATTTTCAGAGCGCAGAGAAGAGAGTAACAGTGCGTCATTTCGCACCATCCAAGGAGTCTGTGCGCCATCCGAGGAGTCAGGAGAGCAGCGTGTTCTATAAGTTTTTT
>JANAVB010006796.1:0-15000 GCA_029216955.1 Iris pallida
ACGCCTTTTATTGTATATTTGATAGTCAAATATCTTGTAACTATTACTGCTTGAGATTGAGACAGTAGAGCTCGACCTTAAGAGACCGTTGGCTTGTAGTAAACCCTCATATCTAGACAGCCGTGACGTATGGTTGAGATGTATTCTATTTATATACGTAGTGGCTATGTTCGCCCCCGCTCTCCATTATTCTCTGTTCTGGGGCGTGACATGGTTTAAGTGGTGGCCCATGCAGGTCTGTCAATCAAGAAATGTGAGGGTTTACCGAATAGATGTCTCAATCATTACTCGTCCTTGATCTCCGTTCATATCCTTGAATCTCTGGATTCTTGCCTTGATCATGTGCTTGATCGTTGATCTGTCTGGTCCTTCCTTCTTATTTTCCCTGTGTCACTTCTTCAGCGGCACTGTACCTGACCCCGCCGATCAGCAAGGTGGAGCACCTCCCGCAGACCAGCAGCAACTGGAGATCAAGCCCAGCATTCCGGAGTTGCCCCGAGTTATACCTCCTGGAGGAGAGCCCCCAGTTCAGCCTGTTCAGCTGCTGAGCGGATGATGGCACCTTGGTAGGTCTCATCAGGACCTTGATAACTTCTCAAGCGCAGAGGAGACGCCTTGCACCAGGCAGTGGAAGATGCTCTGAACAGAGGCGGTCATCCAAGGAATAGTACAGCGAACAGTTTCAAGCGCCTGAAACCTCATTCTTCGATGGCAGTGAGATGCTATCGCTGCTGACGCGTGGCTCCAGGATACTGAAGTCATTCTAGAGGCAGCCAGAACCCCGGAGGACGAAAAGGTGGCCGTAGTGCGTCTACAGTTGCTGGATTGCCCGCAGCTGGTGGGCAGCACAGGCCATGGGATTAGTGGCCCCTATTCTATGGGCACTATTCAGAGAGAGATTCCAGACTAAGTACTTCGATGCGGTGGCTCGGTACGATCTACAGACCAAGTTCACCAATCTGAAGCAAGGAGGCAGGACGGTCGATGGATATGCGGCCGAGTTCTCCAGGCTTAGTCGGTTTGCTCCCACTTTGGTGGCGACCGAGTTTGATACAGCCCAGCGGTTCCAGCAAGGGCTCCACCTCAAGATTTTTTTAGCGTGGAACAGTTTGAACATCAGACTTTTGATGCAGTGTTGAGGGCAGCCAGGAGGCACGAGATACTCCCACAGGATCGTAGACAGGACCGGAGGTCGGAAGCGATCTCACGGCCAGATGACCCAGTCGACAGCACCAGCCCCAGCAGTCAGGGCCTTGACAATTGGAACTCCGAGGCAGGTGGCCTCAGTAACGTCGGTCACGTTCCCTCAGCAACAGAAGCAGAAGCAGTCTTCCGCAATGGGCTGCACTCATTGTAGGAAGCCAGGACACGTTGTTTCAGAGTGTCGTAGAGCTCAGGGATTGTGTTTGGCTTGTGGGACACGGACCACAAGATAGGGTCCTGTCGAATAGGGCCAGTTCATCATCGGCTCAGACTAGTCCCTCGGTAAGGGGACCAGCACCCGCACCAGAGCAGCAGTAGTACCAGCCTCCGAGGCCATTGCCGCCTCAGGCCCAAGCCTTCCAGCAACAGAGGCCTCAGCAGTTCGCCCTGGCTCGGGCCCAGATCCAGGATCGACAGAGGTATCTGTGTCATATTTTCTTGCTTTCCTCCGTCGTTTGCGGGACACATGTCATGTTTCATGTATCATAATTAAGACGGTATATCCCGAACCCGAGCCATATCCTAGACCATTCGGAATTGGTTGTTGGCATCAACCTTTTCGTATGAGGAGAGGCTCGTGTCCCTGTTTGACCAAAGAGAGAGACCTCAAGCGCAAGACTATCAGTTTAGTTCGCGTGGCTTGAGTTCATCGATCCTTGGGAGAGTCAAACGTGGGAGTGTGAGGATGACATCCGATCACGATATCCCGACTTGTTTGACTCGTAAGGTATAATGTCTTCCTTATGCCTTATGCTTTCCATCCCTTGCTTGCATGTATGATTGTCTGATTGCTTGCCTGGTTATAGCTTGCCTATGATTAATATAGCTTGTCGTTGTCTCTCTAGCCGTTAATTAAATTCCGAGGACGGAATTCTTTTAAGGTGGGTAGAGTTGTAACACCCATATTCTGAATACGTATTTTGTCAAGCTTGCATGTATTTCAGACCTGTATTTATTTTCGAATTTTGGCATGTACTTGTAATTGGCTTGACTTGCAGATTTTGGTTCTCGTAATTGGGTTTTACTTGGCTTGGTTTTATTTTGTGGAGTAGGATTGGTTTGGTTTGGTTTAAAATGCATTGGAGCACTTTAACCTACACTCCACCCTCAACAAACACAACTCACCCTCATTAAATCCCACCTAACTTTTCTCTCTCTCTTTATTTTTTATTTACTTCTCCATCTCCTTCTTCCTTCCTCTACACAACTCACCAACACCTATAGGCAAGTGCACCTTGCCATCACATGAGAACCACATTTTATTTGTTTATTAGCTAGATTAGGCCATGGTGATCAACATTAGAACTTGATATTTTATGATTTGGAGTCTCCATTGTTCTAGATCTAGGTTTTAACTATTTCGGATTTACATGGTTTTGATCTATTTTGGTTGGATTTTTGTCGGTTTTGATGCTTCCATGAGAAAGAGAATTCAATTTTACTCAAGTTAGAACGTTAAAAATCTAGATTTGGCTTGATTTGACAAAGATATGAAAATTTGAATTCTTGGTGTTCCGGTCTGGAGTAGCAGCCTGCAGCCTGCGCTCTTTAGCGCAGTGCTGGACTGCGCAGCCCCTCTAGGCCTGCGCTTTAGCGAAGTACCGATCGCGCAGCTTGCCCTATGGTGAACTGCGCTCAGCCCCATGCGCCAACCATTCCTGCGCACTTCACCCTGCACAGTTCACTCCTGCGCAGTCTGCTCATGCGCAATCCACCCCTGCGCAGTTCACTCCTGCGCAGTCTGCTCATGCGCAATCCACCCCTGCGTAGTTCACTCCTGCACAGTCTGTTCATACGCAATCTGACCCATGCGCCATCTGCCCCTGCGCCCTGTGCCCCTGCGCACTTGGCACCCTGCGCAGCTGACACCTGCGCAATCCAACCCCCTGACCCCTTGCGCAATCCATTGGCTCTTGGAGTTTTGGTTTTATTTCTCTAAGCTTGGCTCTTCTATAGCCCTGTATATTGATAGTTTATTAGATATTTTGCGCCCATTTTATATCCTTACGCCTTTTGTCATGAACTTGATTTCACTTAACATGTTTGGAATGACTATTGTATATGGCATGGTATGACAAGGAACTAGCATAACACGATAGTGACCCGTAGTGGTGCACTCCTGACATGACCAACCTGACATGATAGTGGCCTCGTGGCGCACTCCTGACAAGTACCCTGACATGATTTATCTTGATAACTTGATAGTGGCCCGTGGCGGCGCACTCCTGACTTGACTTGACTTGTAACTTGTAACTTGACTCGTATAATCAACTTGACACCGTGGGTGTTCCTGCTTGCTTGCTTGTGCAATCCACTTGTCTTGTCTTGCATCATGTCTAGGACGTGACTCCCTGGTTCCCACGACAGGGATTTAACTGAATATGGATTAGGCTAATGACTAGATCAAACTATAGTTCATGGAGAATTTCCAGTCACAGGCAATCTCGTTATCTGGGCGCTCTTAATTGGACTTGTAGCTTGCCGACGAGTAGAGCACATTTCCAGTGCACTGTCATGTGTTGCACCCTCTAAGTCACCTAAGGGTTATTGTCTCCGGGACAATGTACCCAACCATACTCTCAACCCGCGGAAGGATAACTGGATGGTCCTGCAGGGCTTGGGACTAGAAATTCTCACTTGCATCTTGTTAGTAATTAGGCTTGTGATAACCCTAGTTAGTTAAAGTAGTAAGCCGTAGTAATTGCTTGGCCGCTTGTGAATGGATGATGTCTAGCCCTGTCTAAGTCTTGTCTAGTCCCTGTACCCTGGTACCCCTGAACATGATTGTTTTACTTGCTTCAACAATAATTGGGTAGAGACAAGGAGCTATTCAGCGAAAGGTTACAACCCCGGTCCTTGTTTGGTTTACGGGTTGTAACCTGGTTTCCCGAATGGTTCCACGTCCCTAGTCGTTTATTGTCCTGACGTGCTCTTTATTACTTGTACTTTTCTTTTATTTTCTTATGTTCTGATATGCTGACTTTTGTTCTTATTGTGGCCTCCTTTGTGGCACATGCTCTTTCTGGGGTTTGACCCAGCTGGTTTTGTGTGCCAGATTTCGGAGCAGCACCCGAGGATCTACCGAACCTCCAGCCCGATGGTGGCGACTAGAAGGAACCCGGGCTACGAGTGGGTTTTCTATTCTGTTTCGCTCACTATTGTAAAGTTATTCTTTTGAGGCGTTTAGCCGACACACCTGTTAGCTCGATGCACTTTACTTACTGTCTGCCTACGGGCTGTAAACATGATTAACATATCCTAGGGTTGATCATGTATGACTTAACTCTTGCTAGTCCTAGCATTTTGTACGACTAGCTTCATGATCAGCTGATATGTAATATTTGGGACGCCTTTTATTGTATATTTGATGGTCAAACATCTTAACTATATTACTTGCTTGAGATTGAGACAGTAGGCTCGACCTTAAGAGACCGTTGGCTTGTAGTATGCCCTCATATCTAGACAGCCGTGACCGTATAGTTGAGATTATTCTATTCAATATACGTAGCTGGCTATGTTCGCCCCCGCTCTCCAGTATTCTGGTTCTGGGGCGTGACAGAAAATAGTCCCACAAGATCGGAGTCCAACCTCCACAGATTAGAAAGAAAAGAGATGTAAAATAATGTCCACTAATGTCTCCAACAAAGAATAGACTAGAAATCAGTAGGAACTGACTCGGTATCAATGTAAGCTGGATCCAGAGCTACTCCGTACTCCTGCGGGAAGTCGTCTAATCCTGGAGAGATAACCAGTCCTCAGAGGGACGTAACAAGATACAAAAATACCATGCCATATAACTGTGATATATAATAAAGAAAAAATATGTATGCAATCAGTGCCTAACTAGTCTACAGTGATAATGCAATAAGAACAAACCTTTGACGCATGGGCAGGATCAGGAATATCAGGAATCAGGACCGTATCTCCCACTGGAGATAACCGGCAATCAGGACCGTACCTCCCATGGAGATAACCCTAGCAGGACCGTACCTCCCACTGGAGATAACCGCAATCAGGACACTGCAATATGACCCATACGTTAAGGAACTGTTCTTCCCACCCAATGCCTATTAGAGTCACATCCATGACTCATATGTACCTTTAGTAACTGCCAAGTCTACTAGCATGCAATCTATGGCAGTTATCCTATCCGTCGTACGCACCATACGTATGGTGGCCAGCCGACTACGCGGATACGTGTCCTATATGTGACTCACATCACGTGATACAACAAGTGTCAAGACCGTGAGATATACCAATACCTCAACATCAATGGGTGGTCAATAACTAAGTCAATGCAAGAGAAAATAAATAAGCAAAAAAATGACTGATATAGTCGCTTGCACCCAAGTGTGACTTGGACGCACAGTTTAAATATCAAAAATAAGAAATGCTGAAAATAACAACTAAAAATAAGAATATAATAATCACAGAGTAAGGTGGCAAGGTATCTTGCCTGCGGTGCGAGAAGGGCAAATCCAAGAGTAGCAAGTGTCAGCACAAAAACTCACAAATCACAGATGACTCCAAACGCTGAAACAAACATCAAAATTGATCTCGGTGAATAAGATATACCTAGAAAATGCATGTCCAAAAGTCAAATTCTGGAACAGGGGCAAAATCGTAATTTCTGGTCAAACGATATCTACCGTTGGACTCGCTTTGCACCGAAACGCGTGCCAAAGTCTATGGTCTCTAAAGTCGTCAAACTACATGTCTACGGATTCAGTTTAAGGAGAGGAACTCAACGGCATGTCCAGTTTTGGATTCCGATGAGCCGTGTACAATTCGCCCGTTTGAGTGGGTCGCGGGCCCGCCAAAATGGGTTCCGATTCGACCTTCTCAGAATCGAACCAAACTTGGCACACAGGACCAAAATTTTGATTCGGACCTGTTGGCCCAAGTTTCGTCTCGATCCGACAACCGTACACGAAGTTATAGGCAAGTTTGCAAAACGCCGATACGGGGTATCTCGACGGATACGCGTTGGTTTCGTCACGCACACGCGACGAAACTGAGTTCCGTCAGTTCCCATACGTCCGCAACATCCATACGCGCCTTTCGATGCTATAGCATGCGACCACGTCGCCCGGTTTATCGGAACGTACGTCGTATCGGAGAAAATTCTGAAATTTTATATAAATTAACACAGATTTTTTCCAACTTCACATCAGTTTTTTCTTACACGTTAATCGAAACAACGATTCAGAAGATGCGTTGTGATCTCCGTTATGTTGTCTTTTATTGTTTTGGATTAGTTCCTACATTATTTACTGTACAACAAGAAAATTGGCCGACAAGTTGTCAGTTTAAACAGTTTTATAGTAGTACAAAAACAGATTTTTGTTCAACTTCATCTCAATTTTTCGAGCAAGTCGATGGGTTGTTTTCGAAATCCATCGATCTCGAAGAGGGTCAAGTCTACTTTCCAAAAATCTTACGGATCGAAAATCGGTGCTACGAGTAAAAAGTTACGTCGTAGGGAAGTAGGGTACCTTGAGTGGGAAAACTGCTCCGTGGGTGACGTGAGGCTGACTTCCGATGCTCCGTTCGTCGCGCACAAAGCTCCGCCGATGGTGAAACGAATTCGTAGTTGAAGAGGGTATAATCAGCCTCAACTTTCGTTTGGAAGATTAGGGTTTTGGGGCTTGTGGAAAAAGTTATATATATAACAAGTGGGACGGAAATCCTATTACTACTATTATTACCCATACAAATCCGATGGCCCACGGGTTTAAAAAGTTTTGTTCGGTTGCTGCAGCAACCATGAACAAGGGTGGGGCCCGCTCTTTTTTTTGTTGGTTGACTTTATATATATTTTACTTCTTTACTACTTTAACATACAACCATTCACCGTGTTCAACACAGCCTGGCCGCCCCCCCCCCCCCCCCCCCCCTGCTGGGGTTTATGCCGGCCCCACTTTTTTTTTTAACATTTGTATATATATTATATATAATATATATATATATATATATATATATATATATATATATATATATATATATATATATTATTTCAAGTTAGCAAAAATCTCAAAATTCACAATAAATTCCTAAAAATCCTAGAATTTATTAAAAAAAAATTTATAGAATACTAAATTTCACACATATATTAACATATATATATATATATAATATAATATTATATATATATATATATATATAATACTAATAACTTAGTAGTAAATAAATCTATAACTAATGAAAGGCATAATAATAATTAATTACATTACAAAATCAATTATAAATTTTGGGGGTTTACATTTAATGTGTAGCCAAAGCACATATAATTACATTGGAGTGGGAAAAATTTCAGCTATGATGCAGAATTCAAGGCTTAGTCCATTCTTGTATTATAGTCTGTTGTTTGACCCATGCGGGAAGATTCAAGTCGTCAGCGACATCTCTCCTAATGCATGATGGACAGTTACTGTGGGGAACACTTATACCCATATATATAGAGATATGTGGGAGATTGTTGGATTTTGGCTTCTTTTGTTTAGAACTTTAGTCCCACATCGGCTAGGCCAAAACAAATGTATCTTTATATTAGCTTTCCTATTCTAGAGATGCACATGTGGTGGAGGTACACATGGGTGTGCATGTGGGATTATTTTTCTAATGGAAAAAAAGGCTAAATCAACAATTGAAAGCATTCATGCTTTTTGCTTTTGGGAAATTTATTTTCATAGGAGCTAAGCCCCATAGGGCTTAGCAACTCGGACTCGGACTCAGGCTCAAGGGCTCATGAGGCGTAATGTGGCATTTTGTTGGCGCACTTTGCACTTAGCACGTCAGCATCGTCGCTAGGCATCGTGCGCTTAAGTTGCGCGAGCCACTTGCGCGACCACGTTACGCGGCCCGTTACGCGAGCCCAGTTACGCTAGCCCAGTACGCAGCCCAGTACGCAGTCCAGTGCGTAGTGTGCGTAGAATGCACAGAGTGCGCAGTGTGCGCAGCGTACGCAGCGTACGCAGTGTGCGTAGAGTGCGTAGTGTGCGCAGGTTGCGTAAAATGGCTGATTGCGTAAAGTGCAAATCACGCTGGTTACGCGAGTGGCACAACTTGCGGCAGAACGTGTCTTTGTATGTCCTGAGCGGTTGCTCCATGTTCGGGATGGTTATTACCACGTCCCTAATATTGTGCTAACCGGGCAGTTGTTGCAGGGGCCTATATAAGGTCTCCTCCTTCTCTCTCACAGTAAGAAACTTATACACAAATAGTAGACAGAAAGTTTACAAGTGTTTAGAAGCTGTGAGAGAGAAGAGAGGTATTTTACCAGCGTTGAGTTTTGCACGGGAGTTCGTGTTCATCCGAGGAGTCAGAAGAGCAAGAGTGTTCCAAGTTCTCCGACGAACTTGTTGGTTCCTGGAAGCTATTCGTGTGGGACGAATAAAGCTTTGAGCAACGGTGATCATTCACTCCAGCAGGAGTTTTTCCATCTTTCGCCTGTCACCTTCTTCATTTATCAGGATTCTATTAGCGCACCTTCGGTGAAGTGTTTACGTTGGTATTATCAGAATTCTATTAGCGCACCTTCGGTGAAGTGTTTGTGTTAGTAGAAATTTGCGCACTTCTGTGAAGTGTTGCATTAGTGAAATTTCTGTTACGTACCTTCTGTGAAGTGTTACGTAATAACGATTGTTTTTACAATTGTTACGAATTCTCTGTTTTCCATCGAAAAATTGTGTCCCGGCACTAACAGATGAGAATGGTGGAAAGAGAGAATGGAAGGAAAGTAGTTAGGGAAGGATGTAGAAGAATAGCGGAGGATCCTGAGAAGGAAGAAGATGGTCGCCATGAGAGCGAGGCTGATCTTCGTCGAACTAATTATCGTTAATGATAGCAGACATACTAAAGTAGAAAATTGGCCTATTTCTACTTTAGTATCCGTGAATTAACGGTTACCACGTATAGTTACATAGAGCATTTTCTAGTTACATAATATGACCTAATTCATCACATTTGAAGTTGCTCTTATAATAATCATTGCTGCTTGTCGAATAAAATTTTTTTTGCGTAAGTCAGATCATGCTAACGTTGTGGTCTCCGATAGTTCTAATAGGTCCCGGTACTAACAAAAGATGCTGAAATTAATAAAAAATCGTTACGTCAGTGTCGTATACGTACGATTCCTACTCGATTCGACATGTATTTTCCTATAATATATACATACGTTGCCAACGGGTCTAACCAAAGTAAAATATATTTGTGCGGATACATAATGGTGTGAGAGTATATTATTGTTTCTATTAATAAATGATGAAAGTTAGATATTGGGCTAAAACAGCTGCGATGTAGCATGAAAGTCCTAACGTCGAAATTATTTTCTTTTTATATGTCTGCTAGATTACTTAATTGGTTGATGAATATTTTTGTACGTCAAACATGACGGTGTTTTGGTTAGGAAGATGATACTGAATTACTCTGTTATGATGTTTCTACATCATTTCTAAATGTGTGATGAGTAGATCACATCTCCAGGTGCAAAGCTGAGATTCATCAAGGACGATTAAATCCAGTACAAAAAATAAATAGATATTTGTCGTCATGTCCTCATATAATTTAAATTAATGAAAAAGTCAGAAATTAATTTATTAAATTAACATCAACTATGAAAAATTATTCAATTAATATCTTTCAATTGAATAGAGACTATCACGTATAGTTACGTAGAGCATTTTCCGGTTACATAATATGACCTAATTCATCAAATTGAAGTTGCTCTTATATACAATAATCAAAAATATATTTAGCTCCCAAAAATTTTAGATGATATCATCTTCCATTATATGACATATGATATAGCTGATGACATGACAGTTAATTGGCAAAATTAAACATTAAAATTAATATTAAAATTAAAATTAAAAAATAACTTTCATCCCACTTGTTAATATGAATTTGTACTTACATCCCACTTTTTAATTTTATTGGACTTACAACCCACTTTTGTCACAAAAAATATTTATTTTGTCAAAAATATTTGTTTTGTCACGAAAAATACTTTTAGTGACAAAAATTGGAATGTAAGTCTAAAAAAATTAAAAATGGGATATAAGGACAAATGCATATTAATAAGTGGGATGAAAGTCAAAAAATTTCAAATTAAAATTAATATCAAATTAACATGAATATTAATATTAATATTAAAATTAACATAACATTAATATTAACTTAACATTAACATTAAAATTAATATTAACATTAAATTAAAATTAGCATTAACATTAAAATTAATATTAATATGGAATTTTTTGACTTTCATCCCAATTATTGATATGAATTTGTACTTACATCCCATTTTTTAATTTTATTTGACTTACATCCCATTTTTTGTCACGAAAAATATTTTTCGTGACAAAACAAATATATTTCTTAACAAAATAAATACATTTCGTAACAAAAAGTGGGATGTATGTCTAAAAAAATTAAAAAGTGGGATGTAAGTACAAATTCATATTAACACGTGGGAAAAAGTCAAAAATTTCTATTAATATCAAATTAACATGAATATTAATATTAACATTAACATTAATTTTAACATTAACAATAAATTTGACATTAATACTAAAATTAAAATTAACATTAAATTGAAATTAGCATTAGCATTAGCATTAACATTAAAAATTAAAAAAATTGGGTAATTAACTTTTTGGGTTAAAACATGATATGTCAGCTGTCATGTCAGTTACCATGTTAGATATCATATAATGGAGACGGTATCACCCAAAAATTTTGGGAGCCAAATAGCATAATTGTATAATAATCATTGCTGCTTGTCGAATAAAAAGAAATCGCCTACGTCAGACCGTGCTGACGTTGTGGTCTCCGATAATTCTAATAGGATCCGGTACTATCATGCGATACTGGAATCAATAGAGGACCATTACGTCAGTGTCGCCTACGTGCACGATTCCCACTCGATTGGACATGTATTTTCCTATAATAATATACATCCGTTGCCAATGAGTCTAACCAAATTAAAATATATTAACGGTTACCATGTGTTACATAATATGATCTAATTCATCAAATTTGAAGTTGCTACTAAACATCAAATTTGAAGTTGTCAATCACTTCTAAATCCACCAGTAAAAAAAAACCATTAGGCTATGTTTAGTAGGAAGGATGAAAAAGTGGAAGGGACAAAAGATAATGATATATTTTTCTTCCATATGGAAAGAAAATATATTTTCTTTCTTTGTGTTTGGTAGCAAGGATGGAAAAGATAAGAGATGCATTTTCCTTTGTTTGGTATGAAAAAAAAATGGAAGAAAAGAAAGTAAAAATATAGGGTTTACCAATTCTACCCTCAACTAAAAACCTTATTTACCATTTGACTTCATAATAATTTTTAAATAATACATTCATATGGGGGTATAATTGTTAATTAATACAAGCCTCCACTTTTCCTTCCACTTTTTCTCCCACTTTTGGGGGGATTGGATTTCTTAGGTTATGAGGGAAAAGTAATCCCTCCACTTTTCATTCCTTCCTATTTTCCTTCCATACCAAACAAGAGAAAATGAATCTTTTCATTCACTTTTTCTCCTCTATTTTTCTTCCTCCCACTTTTCCCTCCTACCAAACACACCCTTAGGCCTCGTTTAGTTCACGGAAAGGAAATGAATTTCCTTGTTTTTTTCATGGAAATGAGAAAGTAGGATTCCTGTCATATTTCCTTTCGTTGTTTGGTAAAACAAAGAAACTACCTAGGAAAGGAAAGCAAAATATAACAATATTCCAATAATATCCTTACCTTTTAAAATAAAAATAATATAAAAATAACATTAATGGTAAAATAAGCAATGACACATGGTTACTTTTGTTATAACTTTTGTAATAAATGTTGGGAAAGGAGGAGGAAAAATGAATCCATGGATTTTGAGTGGAACCATATTCCCACCAATTTTCTTCTTGCCAGGAAATTGATTCCCAAGTTTGTGGCTACCAAACAAAGAAAGGAACAACTTTCCTTTCTTGGTTCCTTAAATCGTGAACCAAACGAGGCCTTAGTTTCATTTGTTTGGATTCGAATGGAAGTAGGAACATATCATTGCTTCCAGTGATAAACGATATTATTGACACTCCTAAAATATTAGCATGGACTCTGGGAGGCCGGAATTTGAGTGCGTGCTTGCTCATAATGCCACTTCTGAGGTACGATATGGTACTCGGGATGGACTGGTTGAGCAGGCACCATGCTAGCATAGATTGTAGAGCAGGCAGAGTATTGTTTAGTCCGCCAGGAGAGCCGGAGTTTCAGTTTGCCAGAGGAGCAGCGGAGCCGGGAGATGGATTCTGTGGAGCCTTGTTGGCGGGGCAGGAGTTGCCGCATCCATTTATTACAGATTTCTTGGATGTCTTTCCCGAGGAATTGCCGGGGATGCCGCCGGACAGAGATGTTGTTCACGATAGACTTAATGCCGGGCGCTGAGCCTATTTCTCAGCATGTCTATCGGATCAACAACAGCGAGTTGCCGGAGCTAAAGAAGCAAGTCGACGAGCTGCAGGACAAGGGCTTCATCAGATCCAGTTCTTCGCCTTGGGGCACGCCAGTCTTGTTTGTCCCGAAGAATGACGGTACGATACGGATGTGTATCGACTACCGAGCGCTCAACAACCTCACTATCAAGAACAGGTATCTTTTGCCCAGGATTGATGACTGTTTGATCAGTTGAGCGGCGCGAGGGTGTTCTCGAAGATAGACTTGCGATCGGGGGTACCATCAGCTAAGAGTGAAGGGGGATGACATCCCGAAGACTGCTTTTCGTACCCGCTATGGCCAGTATGAGTTTACCGTCATGCCGTTTGGGTTGACTAACTCCTCGGCGGTATTCATGAACTTGATGAATAAGGTATTCCATCCATATCTTGACAAGTTTGTGGTGGTCTTCATTGATGACATTCTCATCTATTCGAAGATGCCTGAGGAGCACGAGGAGCATCTGCGGATAGTGCTAGAGACTCTGAGGAGGGAGCAGCTGTATGGGAAGCTGTCGAAGTACGAGTTCTTCTTGGATCGAGTGGATTTCCTGGGCCATGTTGTATCCGGTGATAGGATTTCGGTGGATCAGAGGAAGATTGCGGGCGGTAGAGTCTTGGTCGACCCCCAGTTCAGTTGTCGAAATTTGGAGCTTTATGGGTTTAGCAGGATACTATAGGAAGTTCGTGCAGGACTTCTCTCGCATAGCATAGCAGATGACTAGACTCACCAGGAAGGACGTGGAGTTCGTCTGGACTGATGAGTGTCAGGCTGCTTTCGAGGAGCTAAAGACGAGGTTGACGTCGGCTCCTATTTTGATGTTGCCATCTGGGTCCGGAGGATTCACGATCTACAGTGATGCTTCGGGGAAGGGTCTGGGTTGCGTTCTTCAGCAGCATGGGAAGGTAATTGCTTATGCATCTAGGCAGTTACGACCACATGAGAAGAACTACCCGACTCGTGATTTGGAGTTGGCGACGGTCATATTTGATTTGAAGCTGTGGAAATACTATTTGTACGAAGAGTGTGTGGAGATCTACACTGACCACAAGAGCTTGAAGTACGTGTTTACCCAGAAGGAGCTGAATATGAGGCAGAGGCGATGGTTAGAGCTGATGAAGGATTTTGATATATTCTTACAGTACCATCCGGGGGAGGCCAACGTGGTTACGGATGCTTTGAGCAGGTATCCCGTGGCCATGTATTTGACGATGCATCGTCACCTTCTGGTAGATCTGGAGAGCTTGGACATAGAGGTGATAGTTCCTGGGTTTGAGGAGCAGATGTGGGGTCTTCAGGTGCATTCAGAGCTGAAGGACAGAGTCAGAGCAGCTCAGTTTGAGGATGAGGCTCTGAGGGTCATCAGGGAGCAGGTCCGGGCAGGACTGTTGGATGAGTTCTCTATAGCGGGGGATGGGTCGTTTAGACATGGTACCAGATTGTGCGTGCCGAGCGGAGGACTTCGGGAGGAGGTTCTTCAGGAGGCGCATCGTTCTCAGTACTCTATGCATCCTGGGGCCAACAAGATGTATAGAGACTTGAGACAGCATGTTTGGTGGTATGGCATGAAACGCGAGGTGGCTCAGTTCGTTTCTAGATGCTTGGTGTGCCAGCAGGTGAAGGCCAGGAGGCAGAGACCCAGTGGATTACTCCAGCCACTACCCATTTCTGAGTGGAAGTGGGAGCATATCACTATGGACTTTGTACCTGGACTTCAGCGCTCTCCAAGAGGGAAGGATGCGATTTGGGTCATTGTTGATCGATTGACCAAATCGGCCCACTTTTTGCCTTTCAAGGTGGGTTTGTCTACGGAGAGGCTGGCCGAGATGTACGTACGGCAGATAGTCCGATTGCACGGGGTTCCAGTGAGTATAGTCTCGGATCGGGACAGCGGATTCACTTCCCACTTCTGGAGGAGTTTGCAGCTTAGCTTGGGTACATCGCTCAAGTTCGGTACCGCATACAACCCCAGACAGACGGGCAGTCAGAGAGGACGATTCAGACCCTCGAGGATATGCTTCGTACCTGTGTCTTGGACTTCGGGGGATCTTGGGAGGACCACCTTCACTTGGTAGAGTTTGCTTACAACAACAGCTACCAAGCCAGTATAGAGATGTCACCTTTCGAGGCTCTATACGGACGGAGGTGTCGTACTTCCTTGTCTTGGGATAATATCGGCGAGAGGGTTTTGCTTGGCCCTGAGATGGTAGTGGATGCTGCAGAGAAGGTCAGGGTTATCAGAGATAGACTTCGGATGGCGCAGAACAGGCAGCGGCATTGGGCCGATAGCCACCGGAGGCCGTTGGAGT
>JANAVB010006796.1:20000-217500 GCA_029216955.1 Iris pallida
GGTGTATTATTCACATGCCCAATTCTACTCCCCCGTATCCCAATTAATACACAAGGATCTAAACAGGTTATATTATTGTACAAAATATCACATGGGGGCCCATATAGGGTGCACGTGATAGTATAAATGGGGGCTCCGTGAACCTGAGAGTACAAAGTTCACCGGAGTGCACATGTAAATGAAAGCACAGGAGTACACGATGTAAGTGAAACGCACAAGCACAATGTACCCGATGCTCCCGAGGGGGATAACATCGCATGTAGAGATCCATATAGTACCAATCCGTGTGACCAACGTGATAGTACAAGTAAAGTAATCTACTGCAAGAAATAATTCTAAGCAGGATATGAAATGATCAGAGAATGTACTCGCCTGATATCTGAATGTCCAAGGTAAAGATACTGTCCGAGGAGAGGTGTCTGGCTCCTAATTAGAACAGCACAAGTCACAACATGTCCAGAAGGGTAATATAAAGCACTACAATGCATTCTACATGAATCTAGGTCAAACTAGGCCAAAGTCAACTCTTGGTCAACTCTGGTCAACTGCACTAGTCAAACTAGGTCAAACTAGGTCATGTCCTAACCCAGCAAGTCTTACTAGGCCTAACCAAGACTTATCCTAGCAAGCACACATCAATACAAGGCTATACAAGCCAACATACACCCAACTCTATATAGCATGCAATTATTCAATACTCAAATAGGCAAGAATTCACATTGGATATACACTAGGTAATCTATTACTTTAAACTATATATGTCTACACATATATACACATGCATATATTGGTATTCAACATTAGGTCTATAATCATGGCATTTCAAATGGTTATATAAACTTATATATTACAACACAATATGCTAACATATATATAATATACATACATAGCTAAGTTAACTATATTCATAAATACTTATTTAAGAGGCTATGTGTGTATGTGAACATGGCAAAGGGGCAAGTGAGGGTTAAATGGGCATACATAGTGTATACATATCAAAGAGTGTCAAAGTGTAAGTGAACAATGTGTCAACATAGTGTAGGGGGTACATGAGGTAATATAGGATTTGTGTTAACATAGAACATTACATACTATGGAACCTACATATTCATTACAAGCCATACTTATACATGCTTACATTAGATAGAATACTTACACCTCGTACATCATTTATTTAACCATTTATTCATGCTTGTATTCTCTATTTAGTTATATAATGTATATACATTAATATGGGTTAAAATCAAATAGAATATTATATTACATACAAGGGTGCACAAAATGCATATGCCGAATAGTAACTCCTACTAATAATCAATACTGTACCATCTCAGCATGAATTAAAATTTAGGATTAAAGTATGTTATAGATCTATGTGTTAGCTTTCCGAAACTTCAAACGGATCGCATTTTCGTTTCCGGAAACTCCCTGAATCGCGAAAACACCGAGAACGCATTTGTCTTTCGTACAGCTGACACTCAAATAATTCTACAGAAAGTTACAGAAAGAATTAGGCCTATTAATACATGTTTTTGGAAAGCTAACTTCAATACTTTTCTTTTTAAAAAAAACGGGAGATTAAACCGAGCTTTGAGCTAGAAGTTATGACATTTCTAAGTTAGGGCTGAAATTAAAAACGTGGATAAAAATCATGACGGATTTAGATAGTTTGAGCCAAAAGAATACACAATATATATCCTAATTATCCACAACAATAATAGCAATAATAATATGAGGAACCACACTCACAAACTTGATTATATAATCATCATGAACCATTTATTACATATATAAATATAGATACACTCTCATTACAATATATATATATATAAATCTATATATGTAACATGAACACATCCACAACACAAAGGACACTCCTATGACCTCCAAATAGACACAAAATGGACACAAATGGAGATACAACCATGGGGGTCAATCCTATGGGTTCAAAATAGACCTATATGCATGAGGAAATAAAAAAGAGAAGGAATTTATACCTCCCGGTAGATCGAATCGAAGAAAAACCTTCCCGGAGCGACACCGACACGTAGAGATTCCAAAAGGACACGAACGAGCTCCGAATCCTCCCAAACTTGGGTAGCTTCCTCCTTGGCTAGAATGGAGAAGGAAAGAAGAAGATTTGGTGGTGAAATGGAAGGATTTGGTGGAGAAATTGCTAGGGATTGCTCTCTAGGAATTTGGGGAAGAACAAGAGAGAGAAAATAGATGGATAATGACAAATGGGAGGCTCAACCCTATCCTTATTGTGGCTGGCCATAAAGGTGATTTTGTCCTATTAGGAAAAGTCCAAAAGCCCCTACTAACCTATTCTATGAGTATTAGGAAAGGGCTAATTGGTTGGGGCTAAATTAGTCATTCTAAAGTCTCTAATCACACTAACCTTATCCATAATAATTAGTCTAACCTCTAACTAAAATATTTCTATCATGTGGACTAAAATTTAATATCATGTGGGCCATGCCTAACTAGTGTGTGGGTCCCACTAGAGTCAAACTACCCCCGGGTCCCCGTTTCAAGTCGGATTGAGTTGAAATTCGAACCCGACTCAAATAACCCCAAAACAATATCATAAATAATAAAATAATATCAAAATAATTCAAAGAGGTCAAATGCAAAAAATATTCTTAGGCCAAAAATGACATTAAAATATTATAATCACATGGTTAGGCTCTAGGTCAAACAGTCTCTAGGGTTTCACTAGCAAAACGTCAAAACCACAAGTCATTGATTTAAATAATGTTAAAATAATTTAAAATCACCAAAAATCATATCATGAATTAAATATCATTATTAAAATAATTATAAACACAAAATTTCAAAATTACCCTCATTGGGAAACTGGGTGCTACAACTCTACCCACCTTAGAAAAATTTCGTCCTCGAAATTTAAGATCGATAGTACTCCTTCTAGAGCCTCTAACCTACCCAATATCTAAGGTAACACTTCCTAACAATGGAATAATAAACGGACATCTAAAAAATGTCAATCTAGGAATACCTCCAATACTGCTCTGCTGTACGGCGGTAATGGAACTTCAATAGAATATGGACTGGAACCTATATCCAAGGGGCTGGACCTATTTTAAAGTAGTCTTAACTAAGGATGAAAAAGAACTGATCATAGGCTATAGGTATGCTCAAACTATTATCTTCCTATTAACCATCTATTAATACATTCTATTACCAAAGGAACGATGCATTACTAAGACATATAGGCCCCTATCTCTCATAACACATTTATGCTCACCAAAAGACTAGTACATCCCATCAAGGCTGATACTATAATCTCTCATAAATCTCATAAGCTACATGTTTATAGACACACATCCCCACATCAAGGACTAACCTATATATATCTACAACTGATACTAATGGGGTGACGTCCCTATCTCCCAACAATCAAGGTCTAAATTTTTTTTTTATCTAAATCATGCAATTTGAAGGAATAGTATACAAGGTCAGGGCATACCGTAGCAGTTGGAAGTCTCACCTAGGTACACTAATCATTCTAGGTCAAAATAGTACTATGGAATCAACACACAAACAATCTAGGGTGCCCTAATTAGGAAGGTAAGGGAACAACAATCATCAAGGTTGTAGGGCTGTCTACCATCCTATATAAAAATTGGTCATTAACAAGCAACTAAGAAATTATTAAAAGGTTACTATTCCATAAAATGGCAAAAATTAAAAATTTAGGCACAACAAATCACAAACAAATTTTTGTCTTGACACGATCTAAGTTGATCAATTTCGGAATAAAACGAGATTTGGGCAAGAAGGGAAATCAATAAAATCAAAGTATGAGACTCTAGGGTCAAGTTTAACTATGTCTCCATTCTCGTAGATTGATACATGAAAAAGCGAACCAAAGTGCAATAAGTTGATCAGACCATCATGTACCGGTTCTAATTAGACAATATGTTAGTGGGTGGCCACCCAATAAAATATGTCATGACCAAGCTCGAATATAGATAAGCTTGCAAAACTAAGGCTAATTTAGCAGCACAAGATATAAGGGTGGTAATGATGAAAGGAATTACATAGTCCAAGTTTCTTAACCAACGGGTCAAGTAATCAGATAAGGTACAAGGTTAAGCATCTAAGGAAACAAGCAGAACACCATCACATGTCGGGTCGAAAGAATTGAGTCAAGGCTGGATTTCTAATTAAAATAAGAAGAAATTTAGTATAATGGTAGAGGTTATAGTTTAGCCAGTTGACCAGAAAATCATATCAAGAAAATAGAGTACAAGAAGACGGGTTTTAGTGGGACATGATATACCTATACGAAGGTGAGCTCGTCTAGGTCTTGCATATAAGATTTGTTGGAGGGTAACAGCTAGTATTACATTTCGAATATCAAAGTCACGATAAGGAACGTCAAGGATCTCAATTAGAAAGTGGGAGTTCAAGAGGTGGTAATTAATGCACAAAAATAATGAAGATCGAGTTAGTCATCTGCTTCTGATACTCTTAAGTTCATCTGGTCATAACTTGTCAATCATATCTTTACATCACCAGTCTCCATATGAAAATTTAACCTTTACTTAAACCCTTACCATGACTACCGTAGGCAATTTCCAATTTTCAAACATCACTCTTGAAGCACAACCCTCACATTTAGGAATCAACATTAACCATTTATTTAAATTTTCAAGTTCTTTCACCTTGTCTTAAATTTGACCCAAAACCTCTAAATCCCGTTTACGAATTCCTTGAACTTGTTCAAATTGTTCTCCTCGTATTATTTAATTTAAATCTCTAGGCCTTACAAAACTTATCTTTCATCATAAAATCAACTTCCGTATTTTCTTCGACATACACCCTTGAATATTATTCTCCTAAAAATATTTCACAACAATCTCTAAACTTCCATAACTTTGTGCTCTCTCTATCCCTAGTCATTTCCTCGCAACATCTTGTTTAATATCCTTATTAAACACAATTAACTTCTCTTTTCCATTACTAACCTTCTACATAGCCTCAGAGTAAAAGTTTTTCCCATAATCAATAACCAAGATTTTCTAAGTTCTCAAAACTAGGTTGACCTTTGATATCCTCATTAGTTTTGAATACACCTATAAACTATCTCATAACCCCAAAATTTCTCTAAATGTAATTGTTTCCAGATTGGCAGTATACAACTCTTTATTCTATTCAAGACCTTTACCACATTTCTATCTCAAGTTTCCATATGGAACACTCCACATTTGATTTTCTTTAGATCATCATAAAATAACCAGTTACGTCTTCTCTGAGCTACATAATTTACGTCACTTCCTTAACATTTCTCAGGCAAAATGATATGAAGATTCAAGAGTTGTCAAGGTATAGCTGACAGAATTATATACGAGACAGGGAATTGATATAATCAGGACAGGTATATAAGACAAGGAATGATGGTAGTAAAAATATTGGCAGGAAAAGAATGATAATAGAATCTGTTCTGCTTATCTATTTAAAAGAGGGACCCATTTTTTTTGAAACAAGAATTATAATACCAAATCCAAAATAAGGCCTAGCAAAATCATTGGTTTATTGTATTAAGAAGAAATAAATTTTTGTAAGAAGTTACACAAGATTTATAAAAATAGCTAAAGCTACATCCTAAGTAAACAATGAGAAACAAAACAAACAAAACAACAATAATTCCTTCTCTTTTTTTTTGAATGACTGAAACAGAAGTAGCAAAAACAAGTTCTAAAACATTTAAGGTACAATCTGATAATCATATGCGTCTATCCAAAATTATGGTACTCTAAATCCTCGTCATACTAGTGAGCAAGGCTACGATAATCACAGAGTCCTTGACTTATGCACATACCTCTAGAATCATGGTATTTAACATTTTCGCGATGCCGCTAGCTTGGCTGCGAAAACTTTAAATTTCCACACCCGAGAAATATATCCAAAATCAGACTATATGTCCTCACCATGCTGGCTAATGTGACTATATAAGACAAGATTTCCATAACTTAGATGACCTAGCCCATATAATTTTATCTTGCCAAAAATTAAATTAAATCAACAATGAATACAAAAAAATCAAATTTATCAATGAACATCAAAATTCAGAAATGAACAAAATCTTTCAAATCATATAACTACAAACTCGGATGCTATCGCTAACATCAAGATTCAAATTTCAACAATCTTCATCAAAATCAATAAATACAAACTCAAATTCAATAATAATCCATCAAAATCAAATTCAATAGCAGAAAGTAAAGATAAATCAAATCAAGGAAAAAAGAAAAGAGTTTTCAAATTGGAGTTAAACAAGATTCTCAAGGGTCGTCCCAGGAATCTCTCAAGGGTTCCTATTTGTGATTGAGTACCTTCAAAATATATCCTAATCCTACTGCAGGCTATAGTGGTACTCTAGTTCGAATACCACTACACAAACTCGACCTGCATGGGCCACCACTAAAAACGTGTCACGACCCGCACCCACCGTGAGGGTACGAGTACGTAACAACGCCCAGCCTACGCCGCAGTGTCGGCGGTAGAACGCTGTTCTAGGTCATGAACTATAACTAGCATAATATGAATACTCTCCATAAGGAGGCCAACACAGAGGTACAACTCAATCACAATCTAAGGTAGAATGATAAAGATAGATAAACATGAAATCCAAAAGAGATACAGGAGATAGAAGTCTAAGTGTCTAAGATACATAATCCCAGAAATACATCTCAAAACTCAAATACAGTAATCCACAAGTAAATACAACTCCAGACAAAATGAAATAACTATCTAAACAACCTCTATTGTGTCTCCTCTAGGCTAGCAGGCAATCCCAGGCTATCTGTAAAATTTATCAACAGGTCCAGTCAGGACAGGAGCGAGCACATTACATCTCAACAGTTCATAGCAGGTTAGAAAATATAATCATGCAGTAAAGT
The DNA here is from genome assembly GCA_029216955.1 of Iris pallida. NCBI lineage: Eukaryota > Viridiplantae > Streptophyta > Magnoliopsida > Asparagales > Iridaceae > Iris > Iris pallida. The sequence goes on from JANAVB010006796.1 coordinate 26,930, forward strand.
AAGATACTGTAACACCCAATTTTCTGAAATTGGGGTATTTTTAAAAAATTATTATTTTTATTATTTATTAATGGTGTTTTAGTCATGATATAATTTTTGGTGATTTTAGTTAATTTAAAACTATTTTCTAAGTCATGGCTTATGACTTTGTGATTTTACTAGTATAACCCTAGTGTAAACCCTAGAGATTTCATAACCTAGAGACTACCATGACCATGTAAGCCTAACCATGTGATTAGGATATCAAATTACCACTTTTTAGTCAAAAGGGTATTTTGGTAATTTATTAGAATTATTTGGATTTATGTAGTTTATTATTATTTAATTAGTTGATTAGTGTCATGTTAGTCCCTAACCTAGTTTACCCTAACCTAGAGATTAGTCACTAACCTAGGAGGCTAATGTTGGATGTTAACCTATGTGTAAATATCTTAGGTTGGAAATATCTAAGATATTACTTTCTTAGATATTTAGAAAACCTAGAAATATCTACCTACTTGGTCCAAGACTTAGAAGCTAAGTTTGCTAGGTGGAAGAACCCTAAAATATCTACTCATGGCAGCCCAACCCTACCCCCATCCTATATAAACACCCCCCCCCCCCCTTCATTCATGTCATTTTTACATACACTAAAAACCTAGTTTTTCCCTCAACTTCAACCCTTCACCATTTAATCATTTTGACTCCAAATTGAGCCTAGTTTCTTGCATTGGACTCCCCTACACTAGAGGATACTAGTTATGGCTTTCTAGCAAGGATTTGTGAAGCTTTGGACGTTGGGAGTCGAAGGAGGATTTCATTCAAATAGGCCTATTATTGAGGATTTTGCACTCATAGGTAAATATCCCCAAACCTTATTAAGATTGTGTTTTCTCTTCATGGTTGCATGCATATAGGTATACCCTAACTGTGGGTCAAGTTTGGTAGGAAATAGGCTTGGTTTGGTGTCCGTATCGGACACGTGTCTGTGTCTTAATTGCAGTGTTTGGTGAAATATCACTATGGTTTAAATGTTGTTATTTTCCAAAACAAAATATATTTTTGGGTAGCCCTAGACACGTAGAACACAACCCTAGTTGACTGAGCACGAATTCGTATCGTGTCCGTGTCCAAAATGGACACAAATACGCTGTGCACACACTGTGCACTGTCCCTGAAACCCGACACTATTTTCTCCACGAATTGGACACGTGGACACGTGCCACTTAGCACAGAGGTGGGGGCACCCTCTGACAAGCCCCCCCCCCTCGAGTTTCGTGACACTTTGTGTCATGTCGAGTGAGAGATTCGACATGCACTGACTGTGCACTACACTGCACACAGTGTTAAACACACACTGACACGGCCTTCGTGTCGTGTCTAGACACGACGTGGACACAAAGTATCAGGCCTAAACCCTAGCCCTAGACCTAGGCTACACCCTGACACGAGCATGACACGTATTGATACGTGTGTCGTGTCCACGAGGCTCTGTCCCCGCTGTACGAGACTGCGCCACGCGCGTGTTCAGTCCCCTGTTGTTCGGGACTCACGTAGGACACGACACGACACGTGGAGGGGTGACACTTGGTGGACACGAGGGGGCAATGTCTGTGAACATGCCCCCCAAGTTTCGTGTCTTCTAGTGCAGTGTCGAACACGAATTCGTGTGTGCATTGAATTTGCACTGACAGCACACACGTGGAAAATTAAGCTCTGATACGGGCTCGGACACGACACTGTGTGACACTTGGACACGAGACAGACACTGGGATACCTAGCCTGACCCTAGACGAACCTAGACACGTGACCACGAGACACAAGGACACGTGTGCTGTGTCCTACACGCGTGTGCACCTTAGCACGACGCTGTGACACAGTGCACAGTCTGAAATTTATCCGATTTGGGTTTTAGACTCCTGGACACGCCGTGTCGTGTCGTGGTGGACTCCCATGGACACACACGACACGTACACGTGTGGGGACACAATTACCAACCACCACTTTGGTGTATTAGCTAGGTTTTGTGTGTTAGATTTGGTTTTCCCCAATGTTCAGGAATGAACAGTAATTTCTGTTATTTGTTTTAGTATTTAAATTGAATTTCAAATTGATTTTTATGAATATGTATACGTATTTTTGGGTGTATATATATTGTATACATATGTATATATGTATGTGGGTGTGTATGTGAGTATGTGAGTGTATATATGTGTGTGTAGGTATAGATATAGGTATGTATGTATATATGTATATATGCATATATGTATGTGTGTGTTTGTGTGTCCCCCCATCTCAGTTTCAGAGTTAACCCCCCCCCTGCTGTCATGACACTCACTCACTCTTGTACACACACACACATGCCCAATTCACATGCCCAATTCTACTCCCCCGTACCCCAATCAATACACAAGGATCTAAACAGGTTATGTTATTGTACAAGATATCACATGGGGGCCCATATAGGGTGCACGTGATAGTATACATGGGGGCTCCGTGAACCTGAGAGTACAAAGTTCACCGGAGTGCACATGTAAATGAAAGCACAGGAGTACACGATGTAAGTGAAACGCACAAGCACAATGTACCCGATGCTCCCGAGGGGGATAACATCGCATGTAGAGATCCATATAGTACCAATCCGTGTGACCAACGTGATAGTACAAGTAAAGTAATCTACTGCAGGAAATAATTCTAAGCAGGATATGAAATGATCAGAGAATGTACTCGCCTGATATCTGAATGTCCAAGGTAAAGATACTGTCCGAGGAGAGGTGTCTGGCTCCTAATTAGAACAGCACAAGTCACAACATGTCCAGAAGGGTAATATAAAGCACTACAATACATTCTACATGAATCTAGGTCAAACTAGGCCAAAGTCAACTCTTGGTCAACTCTGGTCAACTGCACTAGTCAAACTAGGTCAAACTAGGTCATGTCCTAACCCAGCAAGTCTTACTAGGCCTAACCAAGACTTATCCTAGCAAGCACACATCAATACAAGGCTATACAAGCCAACATACACCCAACTCTATATAGCATGCAATTATTCAATACTCAAATAGGCAAGAATTCACATTGGATATACACTAGGTAATCTATTACTTTAAACTATATATGTCTACACATATATGCACATGCATATATTGGTATTCAACATTAGGTCTATAATCATGGCATTTCAAATGGTTATATAAACTTATATATTACAACACAATATGCTAACATATATATAATATACATACATAGCTAAGTTAACTATATTCATAAATACTTATTTAAGAGGCTATGTGTGTATGTGAACATGGCAAAGGGGCAAGTGAGGGTTAAATGGGTATACATAGTGTATACATATCAAAGAGTGTCAAAGTATAAGTGAACAATGTGTCAACATAGTGTAAGGGGGTACATGAGGTAATATAGGATTTGTGTTAACATAGAACATTACATACTATGGAACCTACATATTCATTACAAGCCATACTTATACATGCTTACATTAGATAGAATACTTACACCTCGTACATCATTTATTTAACCACTTACTCATGCTTGTATTCTCTATTTAGTTACATAATGTATATACATTAACATGGGTTAAAATCAAATAGAATATTATATTACACACAAGGGTGCACAAAATGCATATGCCGAATAGTAACTCCTACTAATAATCAATACTGTACCATCTCAGCATGAATTAAAATTTAGGATTAAAGTATGTTATAGATCTATGTGTTAGCTTTCCGAAACTTCAAACGGATCGCATTTTCGTTTCCGGAAACTCTCTGAATCGCAAAAACACCGAGAACGCGTTTGTCTTTCGTACAGCTGACACTCAAATAATTCTCCAGAAAGTTACAGAAAGAATTAGGCCTATTATTACATGTTTTTGGAAATCTAACTTCAATACTCTTCTTTTAAAAAAAACGGGAGATTAAACCGAGCTTTGAGCTAGAAGTTATGACATTTCTAAGTTAGGGCTGAAATTAAAAACGTGGATAAAAATCATGACGGATTTAGATAGTTTGAGCCAAAAGAATACACAATATATATCCTAATTATCCACAACAATAATAGCAATAATAATATGAGGAACCACACTCACAAACTTGATTATATAATCATCATGAACCATTTATTACATATATAAATATAGATACACTCTCATTACAATATATATATATATATATATATATATATATATATATATATATATATATATATATATATATATATATATATATATATATATCTATATATGTAACATGAACACATCCACAACACAAAGGACACTCCTATGACCTCCAAATGGACACAAAATGGACACAAATGGAGATACAACCATGGGGGTCAATCCTATGGGTTCAAAATAGACCTATATGCATGAGGAAATGAAAAGGAGAAGGGATTTATACCTCCCGGTAGATCGAATCGAAGAAAAACCTTCCCGGAGCGACACCGACACGTAGAGATTCCAAAAGGACACGAACGAGCTCCGAATCCTCCCAAACTTGGGTAGCTTCCTCCTTGGCTAGAATGGAGAAGGAAAGAAGAAGATTTGGTGGTGAAATGGAAGGATTTGGTGGAGAAATTGCTAGGGATTGCTCTCTAGGAATTTGGGGAAGAACAAGAGAGAGAAAAATAGATGGATAATGACAAATGGTAGGCTCAACCCTATCCTTATTGTGGCTGGCCATAAAGGTGATTTTGTCCTATTAGGAAAAGTCCAAAAGCCCCTACTAACCTATTCTATGAGTATTAGGAAAGGGCTAATTGGTTGGGGCTAAATTAGTCATTCTAAAGTCTCTAATCACACTAACATTATCCATAATAATTAGTCTAACCTCTAACTAAAATATTTCTATCATGTGGACTAAAATTTAATATCATGTGGGCCATGCCTAACTAGTGTGTGGGTCCCACTAGAGTCAAACTACCCCCGGGTCCCCGTTTCAAGTCGGATTGAGTTGAAATTCGAACCCGACTCAAATAACCCCAAAATAATATCATAAATAATAAAATAATATCAAAATAATTCAAAAAGGTCAAATACAAAAAATATTCTTAGGCCAAAAATGATATTAAAATATCATAATCACATGGTTAGGCTCTAGGTCAAACAGTCTCTAGGGTTTCACTAGCAAAACGTCAAAACCACAAGTCATTGATTTAAATAATGTTAAAATAATTTAAAATCACCAAAAATCATATCATGAATTAAATATCATTATTAAAATAATTATAAACATAAAATTTCAAAATTACCCTCATTGGGAAACTGGGTGCTACAACTCTATCCACCTTAGAAAAATTTCGTCCTCGAAATTTAAGATCGATAGTACTCCTTCTAGAGCCTCTAACCTACCCAATATCTAAGGTAACACTTCCTAACAATAGAATAAAAAACGGACATCTAAAAAATGTCAATCTAGGAATACCTCCAATACTGCTCTGCTGTACGGCGGTAATGGAACTTCAATAGAATATGGACTGGAACCTATATCCAAGGGACTGGACCTATTTTAAAGTGGTCTTAACTAAGGATAAAAAGAACTGATCATAGGCTATAGGTATGCTCAAACTATTATCTTCCTATTAACCATCTATTAATACATTCTATTACCAAAGGAACGATGCATTACTAAGACATATAGGCCCCTATCTCTCATAACACATTTATGCTCACCAAAAGACTAGTACATCCCATCAAGGCTGATACTATAATCTCTCATAAATCTCATAAGCTACATGTTTATAGACACACATCCCCACATCAAGGACTAACCTATATATATCTACAACTGATACTAATGGGGTGACGTCCCTATCTCCCAACAATCAAGGTCTAAATTTTTTTTATCTAAATCATGCAATTTGAAGGAATAGTATACAAGGTCAGGGCATACCGTAGCAGTTGGAAGTCTCACCTAGGTACACTGATCATTCTAGGTCAAAACAGTACTATGGAATCAACACACAAACAATCTAGGGTGTCCTAATTAGGAAGGTAAGGGAACAACAATCATCAAGGTTGTAGGGCTGTCTACCATCCTATATAAAAATTGGTCATTAACAAGCAACTAAGAAATTATTAAAAGGTTACTATTCCATAAAATGGCAAAAATTAAAAATTTAGGCACAACAAATCACAAACAGATTTTTGTCTTGACACGATCTAAGTTGATCAATTTCGAAATAAAACGAGATTTGGGCAAGAAGGAAAATCAATGAAATCAAAGTATGAGCACGAGCATCCAATGATGGAGGTTCAGGTCATGATTAAATTTAGTTCGACTGAGTACGAATATGAGGTTCATAGGCGATGAAAAGATTTCAAGGAAAATTGTCAAGGCTGTCGCGAATGAGACTCTAGGGTTAAGTTTAACTATGTCTCCATTCTCGTAGATTGATACATGAAAAAGCGAACCAAAGTGCAATAGGTTGATCAGACCATCATGTACCGGTTCTAATTAGACAATATGTTAGTGGGTGGCCACCCAATAAAATATGTCATGACCAAGCTCGAAGATAGATAAGCTTGCAAAACTAAGGCTAATTTAGCAGCACAAGATATAAGTGTGGTAATGATGAAAGGAATTACATAGTCCAAGTTTCTTAACCAACGGGTCAAGTAATCAGATAAGGTATAAGGTTAAGCATCTAAGAAAACAAGCAGAACACCATCACATGTCGGGTCGAAAGAATTGAGTCAAGGCTGGATTTCTAATTGAAATAAGAAGAAATTTAGTATAATGGTAGAGGTTATAGTTTAGCCAGTTGACCAGAAAATTATATCAAGAAAATAGAGTACAAGAAGACGGGTTTTAGTGGGACATGATATACCTACACGAAGGTGAGCTCGTCTAGGTCTTGCATATAAGATTTGTTGGAGGGTAACAGCTAGTATTACATTCCGAATATCAAAGTCACGATAAGGAACGTCAAGGATCTCAATTAGAAAGTGGGAGTTCAAGAGGTGGTAATTAATGCACAAAAATAATGAAGATCGAGTTAGTCATCTGCTTCTGATACTCTTAAGTTCATCTGGTCATAACTTGTCAATCATATCTTTACCTCACCAGTCTCCATATGAAAATTTAACCTTTACTTAAACCCTTACCATGACTACCGTAGGCAATTTCCAATTTTCAAACATCACTCTTGAAGCACAACCCTCACATTTAGGAATCAACATTAACCATTTATTTAAATTTTCAAGTTCTTTCACCTTGTCTTAAATTTGACCCAAAACCTCTAAATCCCGTTTACGAATTCCTTGAACTTGTTCAAATTGTTCTCCTCGTATTATTTAATTTAAATCTCTAGGCCTTACAAAACTTATCTTTCATCATAAAATCAACTTCCGTATTTTCTTCGACATACACCCTTGAATATTATTCTCCTAAAAATATTTCACAGGGCGGAGGAAGCCCGCCGAGAGGAGGAGCCGGCGATATGGAGACAACCCCAGTGGTGTTCGTCACCGGAGGTCAAACCCCACAGAGCGGCGCCGTCGGTTGATCGGCCGGTCGCAGCGAACGGTGCTCGCCAAGGCGCTGCCCGTGGAGGAGCACGGTCGGGCGGGCGTTGCCACGATGGCGGCTTTCGGTTGGCGCCGACCGAGAGAGGGAGCGGTCGAGAAGATCCCAAATGGGCGCGGGTTCGCAGCGGCTGTGGACAGCCGTACGCGGTGGCGGCGTGGAAGTCCGGCCGTCGGATCTGGGCATTTGGCGTGGTCCACCTCGGATTCCGCCGGAAAAGGTTAGTCGGGACTTGCACTGATCTCTGGAAGTCGATCGGCTCGCCAACGCTGGGGTCGTCAGGCGAGTTTGCGGCACTTGGTGGAGCGGCGCAAGCAAGGGGCGTTCGCCCGGAGGCAGGCGGGGATGTGAGGCCGGTCGGGCGGTGTCGACTGCGAGGTAGGTTGTGATTTGTTGGCGGTGGCTGGGTGTGGTGTGTCTTGTGTGTCGGACATGGAAATGTTTGATGTAAATGTAATGGGAGATGGAATAAGAAGTCTGGACACGGACACACGGGTCCGGACACGGTACAGGTTTTTTGTGTTTTTGTTATTGTGGCTGGTGGTGTTGTTGCTCGATGGTGGTGGCGTTCCAGGCTGTGGTTGGCTTGGGTGGTGGTTGTCGTGATGGTGATGACGGATTGAAGGGAGGAGCATGGTGGTTCTGGTGTAGCGGATGAGGAAGACGAGAGGCTGGCAAGGCAGCAGGGTTTGGAATTGGCAGGAAGGGTTCGGTTTATGCATTATATTCATTTGGATAAAATCTATTGGATTAGGTTGAGGTTGGATTTGGATTTGTCCAAATCAGAGTATGATTGACGTCTGGGCCGAACTAATTATCCTTTAAAACACTAATACTATAAATCATATATATTTCTAATTTCAAGTGTATCATAACTTAAATCTAATAAATACTTAAGACTTAATTTAAACAATTCTAAAGATACTATTTGATAACCATGATGGTTCAAATTATTGTTTAGTATTATCAACTAATTTAAAAGTAGTGCTTTATAAATCTAAACCTAAACTAGATAAATTAAGTCTCAACAATCATCTCAAATACATAATTCAAATAATATTTCAAACTATTTTTTAGGCAGCTCTTAATGTCGCCATGAGATGCCATAAATATTTAAAACCATATTTTATAATATTAGAATAATCTGAAACATATTTGATACTTTATCAAAATAGTTTAACTAAATTTAAACATAATCAGTGACTGATTAATGCCATGTTTATGACCCTTAAAACAATTTCGAAACTAATCATTTGAAATCCAAAATTATTGCTCAAAATCGATCGTATTTCAAATAATAACATTCAAGAATAGCTACACAAACATAAATAGTATATTATCTTTTGAATTATGATTTTAGACTAGTTACTATTGGAAATACAAAAATAATAGCAAAATAACGTCTATACATTTCAAAAGGAAGTTATTCTGAAACGCGCAAGTAAAGAAAAGAATAAAATTTTGAAAATCTGGGAAGAGGGGTTACAAATCTACCCACCTTAGAAATAAATTCGTCCTCGAATTTAAGGATTGTCTAGGATAGGTAGGCTCGATAGGTCCAAAGGGAACTGTAGTAAAAAAAATTAAATAAAAATTGGTATTGGTTAAAAGATAAGATCAAGGGTAACGAAAACCTTCTTAATAAGAAATATTGATCGAAGGAAGGATGGGAGTGGAAAGATAATAATAATAAATAAATAGATAGGGTTTGATGTTAGAGTCTTGTGGTCTTGATTCATAAAAGGTTCTAAGTATTCTCAAAATTCGACACAAGCTAATAATGACCCCAAGGACAAGTCATTAATAGGAGCCGCTACCCACCTTAGAAATAAATTCTTCAAAATTTTGAATGGCACAATTAATCATGATTAATGATATAAGAAGTGATGCGATCATTAATCAAAATGGGTTAGATCGTGAAGATAACACGTGACAGTAGTATAGTCAAAGGGTCTAGTCACCACGGTCAATGATATAATCGAAATAGGATTAATCAAACAAAAAAAAGTCGTTAGGCTCAAATAACTACTGTTAGAATCATATAGGCATGGTCAAGAATCAAAATTTAATCAAAGTCTGAACATGGTTAATATCACTAGATATAACTAAGATGTAGTACGATAAAGATTAATCATGAGGTCATCCGAGCAAGATAAAATTAGAAAGTTGGCACGAGCATGAACGAGGTCAAAATGGTCATGGTCAAAATGGAATGAAAATATAACTTTAGCAATAATTGATTTGAAATGTATGCACGATTATGATTATAGTCAAGAGAGTTTAGTCGTAATCAAATTTGTTTAGGAACGATCAATTAGTTAAGCAAAACTGTTTAGGCATGATTATAGGATCAAACCTAGGAAAGGATATGATTTGACTCGATCGAAATAAAAAGGAGTCTAGTCATGATCGAAATTGTTCAAGGATGATCAAAATCTAAAATCGTTTTGATATGCTTAAAATATTTATCCACAATTAATTAGGCACGAGTTGAGAATCAAAATCTAGATAAGTTGTAGGGATCCAGTCGAAATTGTATTAAAAGATGACAATCTGAAAAATAGAAGGATAAAAAAGGAAGGAAGAATTACCGGTCTGTTGAGAAGATTGTGACTAGGAATAAGCACAAATAAATTTGAAAACTCAATAGTTATGTGCCAATAAGACGTAGTCTCTATGGTATTTGAAACTCGTAAACATAATCGAAGTCATTTTACCGAGAATTTATGTCTCGCCAGTGTACAGCTAGCTGCATTCAACCCTTGGTCCTACAAATCAAGCTATGTTGCGATAACGAATACCCTATCAACTCCATCTAATCTTGACATAACAACTCAAGGGTGAGATAAGACGACCAAGATATAGTTTTAATAATGTTCGATCACTCACGCTTACTTAAAATTATTTCAACTTAGGGGTCTTGCCACGCCAGTGCGCTGCTGGCTGCAGTGAACCCGCAGTCTCGATATTTCAAATAAGTGACGACAGTGCGCTACTGCCTTGTCATCGCAAGCCATCAAAATTATTTCAACTATATCTCCAAGAATATCAAAAGGAGTTTAAAATATCATACAAGTTGATAACGATAGAAAAGTGTGAGTACCCACTCTTCATGTATACGCTCATCTTCTTGAAAATAAAAACAATTGATTAGGAAGGATAATGATTGAAGTCAAAATAAGTAAAAATCTTATAATCCTTATTTTCACGGATATTCAGTATTCCACGTTTGAGAAGAAACTTTTGAATCCGAAAACTTAACTCGAAATTAATAAACAACTGAGTGAGAAGTAATTAAAATAACTTCTTAGGTCCAAGGAGAAGAATATAAGTGATACGAACTTATGATATGGCGATGTTTAGAAAACACATAAGGTAAAGTTGTACAAATGATCATGATTAGAGAGAAAATGACCGAAGGCAAAAGAAATATAAACTTGAATTTATATTTCTCTAATATTCAAGATCGAAGGAAAAAATATGTAAATAACACTATGTCTACCTATTATGAATATATTTATACAAAAATATATATGTATAGCCTAAGTGAATCACAATAATCCTAAAATAACATTCTAAGAGGAGGTCACCCTATTTCCAAGTAAAATATGAATAGCAATAATACATATATTATATTTAATATATAATTTATAGAAATTAATCACAATGCTAGAAATGGACTACCAATATATATACACATCTATATATCTACATGGACGTCATTGGTCTCATTACATGACTACCAGGACTTGGGTTGGTTTCGGGCTAGTTTGGAACAATCAAAATTTCTAAAAGCCAATAATCATAGTAATTAAATAAATATATACACATATTTTGGATCAAGTCACAACTTGGCCTGGTTTTCCTAGTTGGGACACACTTATGGCTCAGCCTTTTCTTCCATGGCTAATACACTAGTTAAAGCATGCCACTGCATTATTCGTGCCATAGTTTCTAGTCATTTTACACTCCACAATTCAACCATGACTAAGATATTCCATAATAATAATAATAATTAATTAAATTAATCATTTCTAAAAATCTAAAAATCACATTTAATTCAAATAAGTAAATAAAAGGATATTTTCAAAATTTCAGAAAGAGGGTTACGAATCTACATTCCTTAGAAATACTATCGAATCAAAATGTGATAGTGTATCCTGAAAGGCATCTAGTGAGACATGTGGCAGCCTTAACTACCCAAATGTCAAATAAAATTATGAACTCCTAATCCTATCCATTCTCTTCAGATTGATTTACTCCTAGTTGTGAATGAGCATTTCCTAGTCGCAGGCTCGCAGTAGTACGACTAATATGGTACTACCACGAGTTCGCACAATTTGCGAAAACTGACCTGCATGGGCCGTCACAAAAACTTGTCACGACCCGCACTCGCTTTTCGGATACGAGACATGTCCAAGCCAGCCTACGCCGCAGAGTCGGCGGTAGAACGCTGTCAAGCCCGCAAGGATAAATGCTCAAAATAAACAATATTGCTCATTCACATTTCTAGATTTATTACAACATTTACAATTAAAGAAAATACAAGATTTTATAATTAATGAAATTGATACAATTGCTTTCTATTTCTAGGTTGTCTTCAGCATACCCAAGCCTTCCCAATGCTAACAATGATCGTGGCTAAACCTGAAAAATATTGGTTTCCAGTCAGGAATGGAACAAGTACACAAACCGACGACAATGCGAGAACATAATAGAATTAACAAGACATGAAAATAACATATGAGAGATAAAAACTGGTAGATAACTGATGACATAGCACGATAGAGAAGTAAACAAGGAAAAACTAATAAAAGACATCTATCTAGGTGGTGTGAAATATCCTTTTCGACATGTGAACGGCTAGGGGGTAAATCCGACACACTGCACGTGTCGTGCGCAGTGGCTATTATTCAAGAATAGACTCATGGGATAGTTCTGGGTAGTTCACATGTCTACTTAGATATTTCCCCTCCCGACTACTCCGTGTGACGAGCGTGTCAACAAGCAGCAAGATATATGTATAGACATGAAATAAAAAGACTACTAAGAATCGGAAAGCAATCAGAAAGCGTACTTGCCTGAGGTCCTTAGCTGGAGAAACCAATAATACTATACCACTAAAAGAGCCACAATCAGTCAACACATGCAGAAGTCTCCGGATACTGAAATAAACATTACCAACATTTTTAGAATAGTCAAATTAGCTAGAATTGTCTGTCCTTAAGTCCAATTCTGGACACAGGGACAAAACGATAATTTCGGGCAAAAGCGATGTCCGCCGTTGGGCTCGCTTTGCACCGAAAAGTGTGCCAGAGTCAACGGTCTCTAAAGTCGTTAAACTACATGTCTAAGGATTCAGTTTTCCGATACGAACCCAATCGTATGTCCAGAGTTGGATTCCGGCAGGCCATGCACAAAATCGTCCGTTGAGTGGGACCATGGGGCCCACAAAACGACGTACGATTCAACTGTCTCAGAATTGGACCAAACTTGGCATACATGACCAGAAAAACAATACGGTCCTGTTGGCGGAAGAATCGTCTCGATCTGACGAGCGTGCACAAAGTAATTGAGAAATTTGTAAAGTGCACGATACGGTGAATTTCGACGGATACGCATCAAATTCGTCGCGCACACGTGACCAATTTAAATTCCGTCAAAGCCCACACGACCACGAAGTCGTTACGCACCTTTCGATGCTTTCCGTTCGCGACCACGTCGCCCGGATTGGCGGGACGCACGTCGTGTGGATGAGTTTTATTTAGAAAATAATTATTGGATCTTTGTAGAAACTTATTATGAATATAATCCAAAATAATTTACAAGCCAAAAATCAACATAGCTTAAATCCATATTTGGAAAATAGAGAGCCCACTAAATATACACAAGGCCCAAAATATTTATTGGAAGCCCAAACCAATGTTTATAATAATATTTACTTAACTATTTGAACTGATATTTATTTAGTGGGCTTAAGCTCAAGGTTTAAGCCTAAGCCCATTATAATGTAAAAGCTTATTAAAATAAATATTTAAAAGTCCATAAAATATATATGGATTAAGCTCATTTAAAGAACATATATATATAAACTCTTTTTAAAATATAACCATATAAAAACTCTATTTTAAAATACACTTGGAGATTTAAGCCCCAACTAAATACATTAGAAAACTAATCCATTTATGTAAAACCCTATTTTAAAAGTACTCATAAAACCTATTAGCATTATAAAGTACAATTAACTACTTTAAGAATGTTCATCATCGAGGAAACAAAATATTTTTTATATTTGAAAATATAACTAAATGGACCCAACTTAAAATCCATATAGTAATATTATTGCCAAAGCCCATACCTACACTCAAAGGACCAAATAGACACAAACGTAATTGATATAAGTCTTAAGTCCATATAAAATTCACAGCCTATACTTGGCTAAACATAGACATGCAAGTGTATATTCTACTTTATTATGTGATTTTGATGGTTCAGAAGGAAACTTGGCACGAATTCCAATGAGCAAGTTTGCTACTAAGTTCTTTGTTTATTATGAAAATATTATTCCTATTTGTATAGAAAGCTGTTGTTACTATATGTTGGGTAAAGTGCATTTAAACCCTCCTTAGAGTTGCCTCGTTCGCAAAATAAGACCTTTTAGAAAACTTAAGCAGTTTGCACCTCCCGCAAACCCTGTTTTGTGCAGAATACCCCTTTCCGTCAAATTGACGTTAGAACAGCCGTTAGAGCCCATATTTTGGATTAAAAAAAATGCACTTCCCAAAATACCCTTAATGCTTACATTTGGTTGTTGGCTCTCTTTCATTCTCTATATATAAGACAATGTTTGTTTGAAACATAAAATCTAATCTTTATATTTTCTATTTTTTGACCGGTTGGTTGGAAGGAAAAATAATATATTTTTTTATATTTCTTTTTTTTTTACTTATTTGCTCGCATTTAATATATTGAAGCTTTTTCTTACCTACAGATCTCAAATCCAACTGCAAATTTTTTTTATATTCTCTTTTTTTTTTTTACTTATTTGCTCTCATTTAATGTTTGAAGTTTTTTTTACTTATTCCTTTTTTTTCAAGACGTCCAAATAGAAATTATGGAAGCCTATTCGTAGATAATCGACAAAGGCGGTGGCAGCCACTGAACCCGGACCATACTTCGACATACATGTTTTGCAATTTATTTTTGGATTTTTGACACGTTTAGTAATATTTAAGTTATTTGTTTAAGTAATACATGTGATGAAAATAAATTTGTACCAAGATTTACAATTTCAGTTAGAATTAATAAATAATTTGTACCAAGATTTAAAAGATTTTTTTTTCCAGAAAAAATTTAAGATGAAAATCTACTATTTAGATTATAAACATTTATTTTCGAAAATGACGTCAAGCATGAGAATTGATTTTTGTTTAATAATCTTTTTAATATTTTGTTTTTTGTTTCCATTTTTTTAGTTCTTATTTCATATTTTTTTTTTCATCTTTTTAATAATCTTTTCTAGAATTAATAAATAAATAATTACGATAATAGTCATGACTAATAAATAATTACGATACAAGTTCAGGACTAACCGGACATTTGTTAAAAGATTTTTTTTTCCAGAAAAAATTTAAGATGAAAACCTACTATTTAGATTATAAACATTTATTTTCGAAAATGACGTCAAGCATGAGAATTGATTTTTGTTTAATAATCTTTTTAATATTTTGTTTTTTGTTTCCATTTTTTTAGTTCTTATTTCATTTTTTTTTTTCATCTTTTTAATAATCTTTTCTAGTTTTTTAAGAGTGACTTTTATTTTCAAATTTGTATAGTTTTTGTTTTTGTCTTTTTTCATTGTTTAAGATTTATCCTCATTTTTTGGTTTTTTGGAATATTTTGTCTATTTTTTATTTTTTTTCATATTTTAATAGTATTTTTTTGTTTTTTATTTGGTATTTTTTTCCAGTTTTTCATCATTTCTATTTTTTAAGAATTGATTTTTTTTGTATTTATCAGTTTTATTTTTCCCAAAATATTTATATATTTGTTAAATAAAAAATAATTTATGACAAAATAATTTTAAATAATATTTATCCACTTTTTTGACGAAACTAACCGTTTTTAACAAGTTAATACTAATTAAAATAATTTTAATAAATAATTTTACTAGCAAAGACCATTTTCTCTTTGTTAATATTTATCCACTTTTTAACAAGTATTTTTGCGTAACCGTTTTTAACAAAACAATTTTAGAACTAACCGTTTTTAACAAGTTAATATTAGATAGCCCAGGGGTAAAATGGTCAAAACAACCCCATTTTAACACCCGTTAACAGAAAAGTTAGCGGAGGGGGTGATTTGAGCATTTTCGTATCTAGTTGGGTTTTTCGGATCAGCGAGTCTTTATTTGCATTTTCGTGCATCTAAGGAGCGGCGCCGGCGGTTGATCGGCCGGCAGCAGCGAACGGTGCTCGCCAAGGCGCTGCCCGTGGAGGAGCGCGGCCGGGCGGGCGTTGGCACGATGGCGGCTTTCGGTTGGCGCCGACCGAGAGAGGGAGCGGTCGAGAAGATCCCAAATGGGCGCGGGTTCGCAGCGGCTGTGGACAGCCGTACGCAGTGGCGGCGTGGAAGTCCGACCGTCGGATCTGGGCATTTGGCGTGGTCCACCTCGGATTCCGCCGAAAAAGGTTAGTCGGGACTCGCACTGATCTCCGGAAGTCGATCGGCTCGCCAACGCCGGGGTCGTCGGGCGAGTTTGCGGCGCTTGGTGGAGCGGCACGAGCACGGGGCGTTCGTCCGGAGGCAGGCGGAAATGTGAGGTCGGTCGGGCGGCGTCGACTGCGAGGTAGGTTGTGATTTGTTGGCGGTGGCTGGGTGTGGCGGGTCTGGTGTGTCGGACACAAAAATGTTTGATGTAAATGTAATAGGAGATGGAATAAGAAGTCTGGACACGGACACACGGGTCCGGACACGGTACAGGTTTTTTGTGTTTTTGTTATTGTGGCTGGTGGTGTTGTTGCTCGATGGTGGTGGCGTTCCAGGTTGTGGTTGGCTTGGGTGGTGGTTGTCGTGATGGTGATGACGGATTGAAGGGAGGAGCATGGTGGTTCTGGTGTAGCGGATGAGGAAGACGAGAGGCTGGCAAGGCAGCAGGGTTGGGAATTGGCAGGAAGGGTTCGGTTTATGCATTATATTCATTTGGATGAAATCTATTGGATTAGGTGGAGGTTGGATTTGGATTTGTCCAAATCAGAGTATGATTGACGTCTGGGCCGAACTGATTATCCTTTAAAACACCAATACTATAAATCATATATATTTCTAATTTCAAGTGTATCATAACTTAAATCTAATAAATACTTAAGACTTAATTTAAACAATTCTAAAGATACTATTTGATAACCATGATGGTTCAAATTATTGTTTAGTATTATCAACTAATTTAAAAGTAGTGCTTTATAAATCTAAACCTAAATAGATAAATTAAGTCTCAACAATCATCTCAAATACATAATTCAAATAATATTTCAAACTATTTTTTAGGCAGCTCTTAATGTCGCCATGAGATGCCATAAATATTTAAAACCATATTTTATAATATTAGAATAATCTGAAACATATTCGATACTTTATCAAAATAGTTTAACTAAATTTAAACATAATCAATGACTGATTAATGCCATGTTTATGACCCTTAAAACAATTTCGAAACTAATCATTTGAAATCCAAAATTATTGCTCAAAATCGATCGTATTTCAAATAATAACATTCAAGAATAGCTACACAAACGTAAATAGTATATTATCTTTTGAATTATGATTTTAGACTAGTTACTATTGGAAATACAAAAATAATAGCAAAATAACGTCTATACATTTCAAAAGGAAGTTATTCCGAAACACGCAAGTAAAGAAAAGAATAAAATTTTGAAAATCCGGGAAGAGGGGTTACAATATTACAGATGCTGATGAAGAGGATTACAGTACCTACTACGGTCCGGATGACGTAGTGGGTTTAGACTTGGAGACCTTGGTCCAGCAGGGCTTAGCTCCGCCTGACGAGACTTTACCTATTGCTTAGTTAGAGTCATTTGGACTGGACCTTGTCTCCAGCTTGCTACTTATGTATTTGTTGTTATATTTTAGGATTGTATAACTATATTACTTTGTCTCTCTCTCGTTGTTGAGCTGGATATTGCACTTGTGTTTACATATATCTGGTTTTTCGTGCCATGATTCTTCCTTCTAGATTGTGATTGAGTTTATCAGTATTTCATATTATATTCCTCCATGCGAAGATGACAGGTTATTATATACTGTTTTGTTGGCTAGTAGACCTACAGCGTTCTATGTCGTTTTTACGATGTAGGCTGGGCGTTGTCACGCACTTGTGCCCCTACCTTGGGTGCGGGTCGTGACAACGCCTGAGTTTTGTCATCTTTAGGATAGACTGGAAGGTTGCAATCATCCTTAGACTCATTGTAGTTTTTACCCCCAGTTTGTTGGCTAGCTGTGCCCGCGGAGTCATCTGTTTCATACAACCCTTCGTTAGATTGGAATGCGGGATTGTCATGAATGGTGGAGGACTGGATACCCCCAGCATCTGACGTAGCATCTCCTTACGGCAAGGAGCCAGACTTCGCGTGCATGTGTTGGAACACACCTGTGCTGGACACTTTCGTCTTGATACTCCCAGGCCGCCTCTTGGGCTTGTTGGCCGAGGTGGAGGATTTTTGGATAGTTGTTTGAGAGATGGAGAACCCCGCGCCGCGTTGCATCGCAGTTCCTCTTCTTCCTTGCTTGTCGACCCCCGGTCGAGTCTCTGATGTATGGTCGTAGTCTTTGAAAGATGGACTGGTGGCGATGTAGCTGCCAGGTGACAGCAACTATTGATGGTGATCTGGGTGCAAGTATGCCTTGGTTTAGGCATTCCTTGTGTCGTAGGCTCCTCTTCTGTATTACGCTTGTAGGAAAGCGTTGGGGTCTTCATTCCCGTACTCCCATTGCACGCACAGGAAAGCTGTACATAGGAGTGAGGATATGGAAATAGCTTCTCTCTTTTTTGTTCCTGCGTGCGGGACACGCTTAGGTCCTGATCATAAATTTGCTAATAAGGTAGACTCCTTCCACGCTTACAATAACACTATTCATATGAGTCTTTCTCAGTACAGTGTACCCCCTGGCTCGAGTTGTGCACATGAGTGGTCAAGCGACAACGGGGTTCTACCGGTCGAGGCATTGAGGCACTCAGACCAGTTTTGTATAGCTTTCTATTGTCTACGTGCGTGACTATCAACGCGGGCCTTTGGTCGACTATTGGCATAGCACGTTGGTTGCACAAGGCGCGAGCTACCTTGGATTTCTTTCTACTACCCCCATAGGGTGCGCAGTATTCAGAATCCAATATAGTGGTTGGCATAGCACTTTGGCTGCATAGGGCACGTGCTTCCTTGGATCTCTTTAAGTTACCTCTAGGAGATGCATAATGTTCAGAGTCCAATGTGGCCTTACCCGATGGGTAGGCAATTATGTCAAAGACAGATCTTCTTGTCGATACCGCTCCTTTCGTAAGCGGTTGAGCTACTGCACACTTCCTTCGACATTATACCTTTGTTAGGCCCACCACAGGAGAGTCGCACTCTTCACTCGCTTTTCCAGAGTGGGAATCGAGCGAGGCGGCGTGGCGACATTAGCCAAAATCTTATTTTGGAGCTTCGTCGGTCAGGAGGTTCTAGAGCGCAGTCCTCTTCGTCGTGCTGCTCTTCGCAGCAGCCTTCGGCACCCAGGTGCATCAAGTCTTCTTCGGTTTTACGAAACGCTTCGAAGGGCTCAACTTCTCCCCAGAAGGAGATCCTCAAAGCTAGTTGGTCGAAACGTACGACCAACGTCTTCTGGAAAGATCCCAGCAAGTTGTTGTCAGATTGTGCCACTACCTCCTAGTTGGAGGAGAATGAGGTCCCCAGCAGAGTCGCCATCTTGTTTGTCATGACAAAAGGTTATACAAACTTTTTGTATTTTAAACGTAAAAAGAGTACAATCGATTCCTAAACATGAGATCTAAGTACAAAATTTTTGAAAAAGTGTGGCGGTGGAGATCAAGCACTACAGCGGCTCCTTTACTCCGTTGACAATCTGATGACGAGTTGAACTTGCTTTGGCTTTCTGGTGCTGGTGATTGAAACTCTAGGGTTACCAATCAAGAGGATGTCGAAGTTGAAGATTTCGAAGCCTCTTTATTGAAGGAAAACTCCTTCTATTTATACGGGAGGGAGGACATATGCGATGAGCATTAGGATTTAAGATATGAAAGAATCTGCTGTCATTGCACGATGAGGGCTACTACTGAGCTGACACGTGGCGTACGTTGAGATTTTCTTTTATCGAGATCTCGAATGGTTATCAATATAACCGAAGAAAAAGACACGTGGGACGTATCTATTCCTCGAAGTCTTTTGTTCAGATGAAGCCGAGTAGATCTTGGATTCCATCACAGAGTTAGATTTTGTCTTATCTTAGGAGGCCATTAGTTTAAACAAATCGATTAGATATGGCCTTCATCCATAAGAACAAACTTTGTCCTTATCTGTAATTTTAAACCAACTGATAAGATATTGCTCTTATTAACATAATAAACCTCTGTCTTATCTTTAAGAGCAGTGGTTTAAACAAATCGATTGGGTGGGACCATGATGTCTGTGCTTCTGGCGAAGCTTTAGTGCTGCTGCGCTTCTAGGCGACGAATAGATCGTTCTTCTGAAGACGACGGAGCCTCTGTGCTTTTGGGCGACGAGTAAGCTGTGTTTCGAAGACGTCGGAGCCTCTATGCTTTTGGGCAACGATTAGGCTGTGCTTCAAAGACGACGAAGCCTCTGTGCTTTTGGGCGACGAATAGGCGATGTTTCAAAGATAACAGAACCTCTGTACTTTTGGGCGACGGAGTCATCTGATGAAGGGGGCCGTCGAACGGGCCGAGCTTCTGATTGAAGCGAAGGCTCTGCGCTTCTGAGTCGAAGCAGAGAAATAGGAGTCTGCGCGTCTGAGTCGAAGAGAGGGCGCAGTGAGGTGTTTACGCTTCTGGATCGAAGGAGATAGCTTTTTGTTGAAGTCTTTAAGAGCATTTAATAACTGCTCTTCTTTATGGACGGGTCAGTTGTTCCCTTCTTTAATTGCTACCATTATTTTGGAGAATTTGAGAAGTTTGTGGCCTAGGACTTAGTAAAATGAACCTATTAAGTTAGATTCATTATGCTGAGCCCTAGGTTCATCCCATTAGTTTGGGAGTCTTTGACCGACGGCCACATAGCCTGGAGTTTAGACCACACTCTTCCTATATAAGGGAGAGTTTTTCTGAAGAGTCGTCTTCTCTCAAAATGTTATTCTTGATCCTGACTTAGCTTCGAATGGCCATTGGCCTTGCACAAGTCAGCTGATGGTTGTGGATTCCTTCGTTCAAAGAGGCTATTTCTTTGTAGAAAAGCACCTAATTGGTCTTGAGAAGTACCCAAATGTCCACCATAAGGAGTTTAAACCTGGGCGATGTCTTGTAGGCCTTCGAGGTCCAAACTACGGGATTAGGATTGGTTTCCCACTCGATGAGCCCTCTGTTGTGCTCTGCCTCGCTCATTAGTGGTTGTGTGCCTTCATTATGCTCGAAGAGCCGCAGAAGCTGATGTGCTTTTGAAAAGAGCCAATCGTCGTGTTGTGGACTGAGTTCTCACTCGGACAAATAACTGTTTCATTAGCCATATTGGAGTTCCTTTATGTCTGGCTATGAAGTGGTTTGCTCTGGCGAGGCTGCACGTCTGAAGGGGGCTGCACGACTGGGGCCATGTGGGAGCAGACTTTGATGGCAACTGTATTCACATCTTCTATCCACAGTCCTTTGAGGCATTTTTTGTGTTTGTCTATGACGATCACATTGTGAAGATTAACCCCATTTGTAGATCTTTAAGAGTTTTCAGTTCTTTTCATATGATCACAGAGAATCTGTAATAGATCCCTGTAGCCATGATTTAAGAAGTTCTCTTTCATGTAATCGTGACGAATCTGTAATAGACCCTTGTAGCCATGATTAATAAAAAGAACTCTTCTTGAACTTTCCTTGTTTGTGTGACTTGTCTTTTCTGTCTGCACGTTTGGTCACCTGCGCTTTTATGAAGCGGGGTGGATAGTGAGAACACCTACATGCGCTTTTGATATCCTGTGCTTTTTCATGCTTCTACAGTGTTGGCATGGGGTTAGGCGGAGGAAACGGTCGGAATCCAGAGCTAGTGGTGGTGTTGGATGATGGGAGATGGTTGTGGCGGCGGGTGTGTGGTAAAGGAGCTGACTGTGGCCGAAGTCGGGGCCAGGTGGTGGTTTGCCAGGGGTGGCCGGCCAAGTAGATGATGGTGCCGGATTGGTTGTTCTGTGGTGGTTGCAATGTTGGGCTGGTGGCTACTAGGAAAACTTAGAAAATTTTTAGGTTATAACATTGGAAAGTATGCTATTTATATAGGGGAGTGGGGGGAAACCCTAAAAATGTGAATGTAATAGGTAGGAAAATTAGTGGAAAAAGCTAACACACTGACTTAACACTAACCACTAACAATGTTGCTATTCCCTAATTTAATTAGTCAAAATAATTTATTTAGTTAATATTTAGTAGTTAATGACAATTTAGCTACTAAATCTCAAACACTGGCTCAATCCCAAGCTCCAGCCCACAATCGGTTTAGTAGACTAAAACAAGGACCTCAAAAGCATAAGCCTGATACGAAAAATAAGTTAATTACAATCATTATAAACTTAGCAAAAAATAATAATAATAATAGAATGGTATAAGTGTATATTTATCTAAAAATAATATTTTGACAATATTTTTCTTATATAAATGTAAATAATTATAACTGATAAAAATTCTAGGCAAGAATTATTTAATTTGCATATTATAGTTTTTTTTAATCCAATGAGTCAAATACTGATAGCATATTACAATTGATAATATATTCTAAATTTAAACTCACGACTTTTCAAAGGTTTTAGAAAAATTTAAAAAACAGGAATTTAACAATATTCGGTAAAATCCAAATCTGAGTAAACGGAGGTTACACAATGTTTGCACTAAGCGTCAGACAGAAACTGCGGATCACATTCTCTCTTCAGCTGAGCTCGCGATTGAGGTGTGGAATTGGTTCAGGAATAGGTGTCTCTCGAGCTCGGCGATCGACAGCTTCGCCGCCCTATTATCCATATGGGGCAATGCGTCTCACGGCTACCAGATTGTTGCCGTACCTATCACTTGGGTCATCTGAAAAATTGCAACAAATACAGGTACGAAGAGTATTGTTACAACAGTGAGCAACTGATACTCGAGGTCAAACGACATATTCACAAGACTACAAGAAAGTACAAGCACATCTAGATCGAGTTCTGGAACACCTTGTGAGGCTTAGAGCATTGAATGTTTTGGTTGTTTGGCGCATTTGTGGCTAGGCTTCTTGCCTCTGTTGGGAGTTTTATTTTGTTCCCGATCTCCATTTAGTAGTGAGCTTACCTGTATAGGCAGTATCATTTTGAGCCTTTATATATGAAATGGCCGTTTGTTTATACACACACACACACATATATACATATTATATATATATATATATATATATATATATATATATATATATATATATATATATATATAGAGAGAGAGAGAGAGAGAGAGAGAGGAAGGATAGGCATTCCCGCACTTTTTGCATCCCCAAGCATCCCCCCTACTCACACCGTTGGATGGTGCTTTAATTCATCTAATCTTAACCATTGATTTACCAACGGTTAAGATTAGATGACTTAAAGCACATCCAACGGTTGTTAACATGGGGATGCAAAAAATGAGGGGATGTGGATCCCTCCTCATATATATATATATATATATATATATATATATATATATATATATATATATATATATATATATATATATATATATATATATAAGGGGTTATGGTCCTCAACTTATAGGGCCAAAAAAAGAGAGATTTGTTTTCTTCTGCATCCCCATCAAAAGAGAGAGAGAGAGAGAATTCATTTTTGTCATTAAAGTTGTATCAAGTTGGAAGATGAACCGCATAAAAAGACATTTGTTATAAGATCTATCTAGCTAAACAACATATTCAAATACGCTTGTGCAATTATTTATCGTCGCTATCTCATTAATCAACCGATAAAATTTCTAACCGTATCATGTGTCCCATGCGAATCGTCGGGCATATCAGAAAAAAGAAAAGAAATCAAGTGACTGTATAATCCATTCGCATAACGAAAGATAGACCTGGTTCATCTAATGGACCATTAGAATTAGTCAGAGTTTTAAGAATTCGTTTCAGACGTTGTTGTCTATGTCGCTGCAGTGACATATCAACAAAGTACCAAGGACAATCAGCCACGCCATCTCCTTGATGGCGAACATCAACTGCTTTCGCCATTGCTAATCCTCCCTTCTCCCCCTGTAGAAGCCATCATCTTCTCCTCCAGGATACTCCCCCTCTCCTCCTCCTCCCCTCCCCTCTTCCTAACTTTTTTGCATCTCTCTGCCATGTATGAATCCTAGGATTCGGGTTATGACGAAGTACTCTTCAAACTCGCCAACCTCTTCTCATCCTCTGCCATTGCTGATGATAGTAAATTGATTTCCTCATCCGCCAACCCTCAAACGGATTGGAAACTTTACTTATTTTTTAAACCTCTCACCACATAGCATTATCCATCCCGTGTCATCACCACCACTATTCCCAAATTATAAAAAAAACAAGGGTTCCGTTATTGTTTCTGAATATTATGATGGATCATACTATGCCAAATTTGAATTAATGGAAGATTTGGATTTTGTATTCAACAATGGTCCATGGATAATCAACAATCATCTATTGATCATCGAACGATGCTCTTCTAATAAGATTCCTAATGACTATAAATTCACTGAGAGTGAATTTTGGGTGCAATTTCATGGCCTTCCTGTCAATCTTCTTACCATAGAATTCATCTCCAGGCACCATCTATCCGCCAACTCCCCAAGATGCCAGTAAGTGGATTATCTTTGCTCGGACGCGAGTCAGGATTGACATCTCCAAGCCTCTTCCACGCAGTCTTAAAGTGTCCATGGGCAACAATATGGACCGCATTATTCACCTGAAGTTTGAAAGGCTTACCAAATTTTGTGCTTTCTGTGGTTGTTTAGGACACAGTGTCAAGAAGTGCGCAATTCATCAAAAGTATACCAACTTGATTGATACCAAATGGTCATAGGAACAATAGAGTCATGTTCGTTCTCTGCTTGATAAACGTCTTGATCTATCCATATGTGCAAATCATACTAAGAAATTCAAATCTAAATCTCAGAGTCGTAGTTCCTCTCATCAATCCCACCAAGATAGAAACAATCCCATCTCATCTGACTCTACCTCTAAGATTATACACAACAATGTCAACATCCCAAGTCCTTTGCCTCCTGATACATTACCTATGACTATTGATCCTCCCATCCCTCATGGAACAACTCTATCTCACCCTTCTGTCATCACTATCATCCACATAACAATTTCTTCCTACTCGAATTCTCCTTTATTACCAAATTCTAGTGTCTCTGTTTCGGCACCTCCAGTGACGGTTACAGATAATCCATTGAAGTCTCCAAGGAAGACGATGGTTCAATTACAATCTATTACCCCACCTTTTTCGGATTCAGTCCTACTTTCCTCAACTTCCCCTCCAATTACCAGTGTCATACTGGACTATGAACCCAACCGCAACATCTCTGAATCCATATGTAGGTCCAAAAAACCCTCAGCATCCCTCCTGGACCAATTTTCTTTACTGAAATCCACCTCACCTGTATTAGCAGCTAGTCATCCTGCAACCACATCTTCATGTCACTGTCCTCAAGATACACAGGAAAGTCCATCAACCAATTCCCTTCCTCTTCAGACAGAACTTCTATCTACAACCCCAATCATCTCATACAAAGATGATCCATCAAAGCCCTATACCCTTCCTTCCTCGAACCTTCATCAACATGATTCAGAGACATCTCCCCTAGGTATTACAACTTTGTCTTCTAAACCCACAGTCTCTTCCTTATAAATGCCCTCACCCCTAGCTTTTTTTCTCCATCACCTGACATCAACACAACTGATAATCTTGCTATACCAAATACTGAACTAAAGATCAGTGCCAAGAGGTCAAGACTTACCAGTTTTGGTGCAGTTTCAGATGTTGATATTGAAAGACCAACCAAAAGACTTTCCTTATCCTCAGATAAAAAAGAAGGCGCGACTGGCCTTGAATAGCCTCCTCCATTATGATTCTCTCTTGGAATTGTCGGGGACTGAGGAATGACCCGACAATTAGAAATCTCAAATCATTCCTCCGTGCATCTAAACCAAAAATCATCTTTCAGGGGGACTACTTCTACGACGGGATCCTAATGTCAATTTGACAATTCTATCTGCTAATGACAATTATATTCATTCTTGTATACACTAGTTGACTTCCTCTCAACCATGCACTACTAAAATATCATCAAATAGCGACGTAATGTAGCGACAACAAGAAATTACGTCGCCAGTAGCGACATCTTTAAAAACACGTCGCAAAACGTCGCTGACTAGCGACGTTCTGCGACAGGAGTATCCTATGTTGCTGAATAGCGACGTTCAGCGACATATTATAAGTATATGTCGCCATGGTTGCGACGTTTAGCGACGTCAACACGTGACGTCGCTAAGTTATTTTACTTAGGGCACGCCGCTGCCTTCTTTCCTCCTCACTCTCACTCGAAAACCCAAAAATTCTAATTTTCCCCCCCCCCACCCCACCCCGACGACTCCCTCCCCCTCTGTCAGTGCCCTCCCCCCTCCCCCGGTGACCCCCTCCCCCACGGCGACTCCCTCCCCCTCCGGCGAGCTCCTCCTCCTCGAGATCCTCCTCCTCGAGCTCCTCCTCCCCCAATCCGAGCTCCTCCTCCTCTTCCTCAGGTAAACCCTAACCTAACTCCTCTCCTTCCTCCTCCTCCTCTCCCACGGACACACACACACACGGACACACACGGACACGGACACACACACACACACATACACAGACACACACACATACACACACGGACACACACGGACACTGACACACACACACACAGACACACACATATACACACACGGACACAGACACACGCGGATACGGACACACACACACACACACACACACACACACAGACACATACACACAGACACAAATTTATTCCTAGTTTAAATGGTTTAAATTGTGATTTAAATGCTAGATTTGATTCCTAGACATGTTGTTAATCTATGTTAGTTGATATTTACATTAAGATTGGGTCGTTGCTATGATATGGGATTCGAACATATGTGGGTTGACTTTACATGACTGATACATGATACGTTTCAAGTTTTTCCTATGTCAATCCTGTTAATCTGATTCTAACTAATGTTTTAAGTACCAATATTACTCTTACATGTGTATTAGCCTATGATAGATTGATCTTTACTTATTAAATTAAGTTTTATGATATGGGAATGGAATTTGGACTCTAGTTGGTTTTAATGGGTTGACTGATACTCATGAATCAGTTTTGATTGTCCCCTGAACTTCAGGAATTTGGTTTGCTGTTCTTCTTTGAACTGAATTGAGAATAGGATATTGGATATGGGGATATTGGAATCAGTTTTTCATTTCTGATTAGGCTTGTGATTTGAGAATAGGATATTGGACATGGGGTTCGATTTAAATTGGTTTGATAAAAACTCAGGAATTTGGTTTGCTGTTCTTCCTTGAACTGAATTGAACTGATTCCTTTTGATGAGTTATAATGGTCCCTACATATTCTAGTTTGTGTTTACTGCAGGATTGCTTAATTATAATAGGCTATATGTTTGAGTATGAGAAATTGGATTGTCCCCTGAACTTGATTGTCCCATGAACTTCAGGAATCAGTTTTTCATTTCTGATTAGGCTTGTGATTTGAGAATAGGATATTGCACATGGGGTTCGATTTAAATTGGTTTGATGAAAACTCAGGAATTTGGTTTGCTGTTCTTCCTTGAACTGAATTGAACTGATTCCTTTTGATGAGTTATAATGATCCCCACATGTTCTAGTTTGTGTTTACTGCAGGATTGCTTATTTAGAATAGGCTATATGTTTGAGTATGAGAAATTGGACTGTGTGTTGGTTCTCGAAGACATGCAGGACTGGGAACTGATTTCCCTTCCTATTTTCCTGAGATGTATTCTCAGTTTTCTTGTTCACTGATTTCATGTTAGCTCACTGTTTCCCATTCCAGTTATTAGCTTACTGAATTTTCTTTCCTTTGCAACTGTTAATATAATTCCAGATTTCTTAATGTTAGTTAGCTCACTGTTTGCATTGACACTTGAACACAAATGTCTGCCACTGTTTTCTTTAACATTCAGTAATATTCTTGACACATATATCACTTCACTGTGTTAAACCTGAGACTCTGATTTCCCTTTTTGTATACACTGTTTTTAAAAGAAATATAGATTTTATTTTCCTTAAACTGTAAATAGGACTGAGATTGGTTTTCCTATTCCTGAGATAAATCCACTGAATGTGTCAACTGATTCCCTTGAATAACTGAAATTGAATTGACTGTTAACCAAGTGAATGGTTTAATTCCTATACCAGAGTTTTGTTCTTCCTAATGAGTTGAATGAATGTTTTAACATTGGGTTCCTGTAAACTGTAAATTAGTAAGGATATATTAGATTTGACCTTGTTTGACCAAGGTTGACTATTTATTAGTTGGGATATGACTGAGAGGGTGACATGGTTGTCACATTAAGGATCTTTGAGGAGGTGACATGTTGTGAAAAGATATATCCGTAGGAGAAGTATATATAAGGATATATTTTTTCACAATATATCATCTTGTCAAAGACCCTTAATGTACCAACCATGTTACCGCGGTATTGGTATTTGGATACCAATAGCGATAAGGTAAAGGGTACCAACTTAAGGTATTGGTATTGGGATACCAATAGCGATAAGGTTACCAATAGCGATAAGGTAAACGGTGCCTTGGTAGGTAATGACTAGAAATAGGATATTTAACTTAGATTGGACTAAGAGTTGACAAAGTCAACTATAGGTCAACTATAGGTCAACCTTTGACCTACTTTGACCTTGTTTGACTTTGTTTGACTTAGGTTGACCTTGTTTGACTTTGTTTGACTTAGTATAACCTAGTTTGACCTAGATTGCATATCATTGTTATTAGTAACTGTCCGCTACTAATGTGTGTCCCTAATAAGACATAATATACGAATTTGTGCCTGTTGGATAATGTGTGTCCATCTTTGCAGAATTATTTCCAAATGGATATGAATTACTACTTGCGGAATCGTTCATGGATGTACAATCGTTGTCCTGATGATATGTGTGGTGTGCGGGATGAATACATAGCGGGAGTAGAGCAGTTCCTGCAGTTTGCTAAGGCGTTCCCTCAGTACATGGACGGCACCAAAATTAAGTGTCCATGTGTGAAATGTCATAACGTAAAATATTATCCAGACGTGAAAGTGACATATCATTTGTACTCGAGGGATTTCACGCCTAATTACTATCAGTGGACCGCACACGGAGAACTTGTATCTTTAGCATCAGAGCCGGAGCCTTATGTTGAGCCATATATGCATGCGGGACCTAATTTTGTTTCAGATAATCATGCATACGATGACGGGTGCGTGAACATGGTTTTCGACGCTGCGGGACCTAGTTTTGTTCATGATGCACCTGAGGAGGCACCGAACGCCGATGCTGCACAGTTCATGGAGTTGCTGGAGAATGCAAGGACTCCATTGTATCCTGGTTGTGAGGATCATTCACCATTGGAGGTGGTTACAAGACTGTTGAGCATTAAGTCAGATTTTAACATGTCGCAAGAATGCTACAACCGAGTATTGGAGTTGATTATAGAGATCTTGCCGGCGGGTGCAAAGTTGCCTAAAGACTTCTAGCGGTCTAAGAGGATGGTGAGATCGCTCTGGATGGGATACGAGAAAATCGATTCCTGTCGCAATGGATGCATGCTGTACTACAAAGACGACAAGGACGCAGATGTGTGCAGATTTTATGGTACTGATCGCTATAAGACAACTAGTACAGGAAGGTCTACCGGTACAAGAAGACCGACAGATTTAATGCACTACTTGCCTTTAACGTCGCGGTTGTAAAGATTATTTATGGTGAAAGAAACGGCCGAAAATATGAGTTGGCACATGCGAGAACAGATTGAAGGAGTGTTGGATCACCCATCCGATGGAGAAGCGTGGAAGCACTTTGATCGAGTGTATCCTGATTTTGCTTCAGATCCGCATAATGTCAGGTTGGGACTATCTTCTGACGGTTTTACTCCTTTTGGTCTTTCGGGATCCCAGTATTCGTACTGGCCTGTGATTGTCACTCCGTATAACCTACCGCCTTGGATGTGCATGAAGACTCAGTACATGTTTCTAACCGTTATAATTCCTGGTCCGAACAATCCCAAGAGGAACATTGACGTGTACTTACAGCCTTTGATAGATGACTTGAATTATTTATGGAAAGTAGGCGCTAATACGTACGATGTTTCCAGAAAGCAGAATTTTCAGATGAAGGCAACCCTTATGTAGACCATCAACAACTTTTCGGCCTATGGAATGTTATCTGGATGGAGCACTCATGGCCGTCTCTCATGTCCGTATTGTATGGACCGTAGTAAGGCTTTCCGCTTGAAACACGGAGGAAAACCGTGCTTTTTTTATTGTCATCGACAATTTCTGCCAAAAGATCATCCGTTCCGAAGGAACAAGAATGCATTCCGTGCCGGCGTTGTAGAGAAGGGTGATCCACCGCCAAGATGGTGCGGGGCCACGATATGGGAGGAGGTTAAAGATTTTTCAAGTGCTATCGAAGATCCTACAACTGGGTACAAGTGCGATGGATTTGGTAGAGATCATAACTGGACAAAGAGGAGCATATTCTGGGATCTGCCATACTGGAGTACCAATCTGATCAGACATAATCTTGATGTCATGCATATTGAGAAGAATGTGTTTGATAACATAATTAATACTGTGATGGACGTCAAGGGAAAAATGAAAGACAATCCCAAGGCCAGGTTGGACTTAGAAGAAATATGCAAACGCCCTGCGTTGCATTTGATACAGCAGAATGGAAAACAGTTTCTGCCGAAGTCAATTTTCTCGCTGGACAAGGAGGATAAAGTGAGACTTTGTCGGTGGATCCAGGGCCTAAAATATCCAGACGGATATGTGTCAAATCTGAGAAGATGTGTCGATCCGAAGGAAAATAAATTGACGGGTATGAAGAGCCACGACTGTCACGTATTCATGGAGAGGTTAATTCTGATTGCATTTCGGAAATTCTTACCACAGGCAGTTTGGGATCCATTGACGGAGCTTAGCATATTCTTCAGGGATCTTTGTTCCAAGAAATTGCTCGTTGATCGTCTAGAAAAATAAGAGAAGGACATTACGGTAACACTATGCAAGCTAGAGAGGGTGTTTCCTCCTGGATTCTTCGACTCTATAGAGCATTTGCCGATTCATCTATCCTATGAGGCACGTGTTGGTGGACCCGTCGAATATCGATGGATGTACCCGTTCGAGCGACATTTGAATCACCTAAAAAGAAAGGTAAAAATAAGGCACGGGTCGAGGGTTCTATTTGTGAAGCCTATGTTCTCGAGGAGATTACAAACTTTTGTTCGATGTATTTCAAGCCTCATGTTGCAACTAATAGAACGAGAGCTTCCAGAAACGACGACGGAGATCATGAAAGTAATGATACAATACTGAAGGTATTCAATGCTCTAGGAAAGCCATCGGGTAAAATGAAAAAGATATATCTGAACGATGATGAGCTAAGGGCTGCTCAGGTGTATGTATTACTCAACTGCGACGAGGAGAAAGTAGAGAAACTGGAGAGGTAAGTAAACAATACGTCTACATTATTTTAATAGTGTTGAGAATGATACTATTATATTAATTGCACGATGTTGTTTTCAACATATTTAATGATGATGTGAGGTTAGGTAGGCCACACATAACAGAAGAAGAACTAGAACAAGAAATGAGGCATTATTTTCCATCATGGTTGAGTGCATATGTAAGACTTGAGAACTCTGTAATTACCTTTCTGTATATGCACTTGATTTAGAATGAGCTTAATTGCTTCTTTCGTGGTATTTAGGTCGATCGTCCATACGCAAGACTTGAGAATGAGTCTATTAGAACGCTAGCCAATGGACCAATTTATGCTGCAAAAATATGGCCAAGCTACTCTGTTAATGGGTTTAGGTTCAAGTCAACAACTTGCCCGATCAGAGACAACTTTGTGGATCTCGACTCCACCAAAAATAGCTGTTTGTGTATCAGATCTTCGAACTACAAAGATGTTGATGCGGACAACGATTTCTATGGCGTGCTACGGGAGATCGTGGAGCTGGCATATAGTTATGGAATAGAGCCTGCTAAGATTGTGTTATTCAGGTGTGATTGGTTCGATCCGATTGAAGGTCAGGGTTGGAAAGTAGACAAGCACGGTCTTGTTGATATAAACTATCGGCGTCGATATCAAGCCTATAAACCATTTGTCCTATCAAGTCAGGCTCAGCTCGTGTACTTCACAAGTTATCCTAAACGGGGAACAACAAGGTCGGACTGGTGGGCAGTATGCAAGACCAAAACTAGAAATACCTTTGAGGTTGACGATATAGCTTATTAACAGGATGAACTACCTCTTGTAACAAATATTATAGAAGTGGACACGATGGAAGTTCTTCATTACACATCTAATTGTGTAGAAGAAGTAGAATTATCTGAAGAGGAAGATGCAGATGAAAGTGAAGATGTAGAGGAGGAAGAAGAAGAAGATGAACTAAACGAACTAGATAAATTTTCAGAAGAGGATTAAAATCTGTGATGTCTATCATATAAATATGTATTTTTGTAATAATAAATCTGTGACACTTTACTGACACTTTAGTGACACTTTTTATCTGTGACCATGATATTTTTCAAAAATCTGTGATGTCTATCATATAAATATGTATTTTTGTTTTATTATCATATATTATTATCAGGTATGACTAGACCAGGAGGACGACGCGGAGGATTTTATATTAGCCAGTCCCGTCAGCCTCGGGCTGGGGATGGAGAGGGCAGTTCCGTACCCTCATCCTCATCTCCGAGTACGCCATTGTACCGTTCTGTTCCCGGTCTATTACCGGTACAGGGCAGTTCCAGCAGGTTGCCGACTCCTCCCTCGTCGTCCAGCATCCCTGATCCCTCGTCCAGCATCCCTGATCCCCCGTCCAGCATTCCTCCTGTCGACGGCTCTATGGGGGGAGCCGACGCCGAGCATATGGAGGACGGCGATCAGACTGATCCTGCCCAGGCAGGAGGTGAGAGCGACCCTCCATGCGCTCCCCCGGACGAGACGCGTATGGAGATTTGGACGGACGGGCCTATGAAGTAAGTTAATTAATTAATATATATTTCTCAAATGATTATATGTACATATATATTCATGAAAAATTATTATTGTATAGATATCGGCCTTCTGCAGTACAAAGACAGCTGGGGACATTTCTGAGGCAGAATTATGGTGGGCCTTGGATTAACTACTCAGATGCTCCCGCAGATAGGAAGGCCTTTTGGTTCGCCCACTTCAAGGTAAAAAATTTGTTTATTTTTAAATTTTAATAATCATTTGTGTATATTATACAACTTTTATATTTTACTTCTTGTAGAGGACCTATTTCTATCCACCACACCGGGTGGCGATGATCGAGGGCCAATTTTCTGCCGTCACAGCCAAGCTCATCCGTGATGCGATCGACGACCAGAAGCGTCGTGATCGCTCCGAACAGCCGATCCAAGGTTGGATTACGCCAGAGCAGTGGACTGCGATGAAGGCTAGATTCAGCGAGAACAGGTACTAGGAGCGGTCTGAGAAGGCCAAGGTGGCGCGGTCGAGTGCCGGTAAGTGGTGTGGTGGCTCCATTCCGATGACGGAGCATTTTTCGTCGTCTGGTACGTTTTCTATGACGGACATTAATTTATATATAGTTCGATAGAATGTTTAATACTAATAATAGATAATATATTTTAACAGGTAAAAAAGGGTGATGATCCGAACATGGTGACCGTCTTCCTGGTCACCCATCGGAGGGCTGGGGAGTTCATTGACGAAAGGGCGACGCAGGCATATGTACGTTCTATTCTTTATATTAATTTACTATAATTTAGAAAACAGGAAAATAGATATCAATATAGACTTTAGTAAACACTTACACGTTAGCAAACATGTTCTAGGCCGAGTTTGTTCGACTACAGGAGGAGGAGGCTGCTGCTGCTGCTGCTGCTAGTGCGCAAACAGAGGGAGGGGCTGGTACTTCCTCCCAGCCGCCTACAGCTCCATCGCCGGACGAGCTCTGGATGACCGCCGTTGGCGGTCTTCAGAAGGGTACGTACTACGGTACGGGATCCTACGGCACGTATTTGGCTTCGGAGTCATCCCGGGCCCCCTCTGTCAGTGTGCAGTCTCCGGTTACGCAGGCGTCGTCACGAGCTGAGGATGTTCATCGTCAAATCGAGGAGCTGCGTCGCGAGTTGCAGCAGCAGATTTCTGATGCGGTCGAGCGACGATCCGACCCTCCGATCGTCACCGGACGATTTGATGCGGTCGAACGCAGTATACAGGAGCTGATGAGTCTGCATCAGGCTACAGCTGCCAGCTTGCAGACGCTCACTGAGTCTACGCAGCGCACAGAGCGTAGACAGGTCAAGCTGGAGGGATCGCAGAAGAGCATGTCTGCCTCACTCACTCAGTATACTGAGAGGGTGGTGAGTACCCTTGCTGCGCATGGTGAGCGACTGCGAGAGCTGGAGCAGATACGTCCTTCCGGTCCATCGACGGCGCCGACTCCAGACACTGCACTGCCTCCGGCGCCGACTCCAGACATTGCACTGCCTCCTACTGCCCCTACGGTACAGCTCACCCAGGAGCAGTATGACTACATTCTATCCCAGTTGCGCGGCAGGGGTCCGCAGTGATTTTATTGGTTTTTTTATGACTTGTATGTATTGGCCCTATGGGCAAATTGTTTATTGGTACACTGTTGTTTATACACTTGGTGGGAGACTTTTTATCATCTTTCATTTTTATTTGACTCTATTGGATGTTTGTGAGGATGTGTGTCTGTGATATTTACTTTGCACTGCCTCCTATTTTTATTGTGATATTTACTTTGTGATATCTGCGACGGGGATGACAAATATACCTACGCTGGGTTATAAGCGATGATCTGATATACAAAGGAGGTGCTGCCGAAATTTTTAAAAAATATATTGTGTATTTTTGTTATGATGTGTGTCTGTGTTTACAGTGAATGTGAAATGCAGTGTTCGGAACCATCGACAGTTTCGATTACTGTTGTATGTGTTATCTTGGATAGAAATAGCAACAGTTCAGGGTACACTTCTGAGAGCTTCATTTTCACGTCCTTCACTTTCTCGGGACGTCGTAATGGTTCCCGAGAAGGTGAAGGACGTGAAGAGGAAGCTCTGAGAAGTGCACCCTGAACTGTTGCTCTTTCTATCCAAGATAAAATATAGAACAGTAAGCGAAACTGTCGATGGTTCGAACACTGCACTTCACACACTGTAAACACAGACACACAGCATAACAAAAATATCAATTATATTTTTTTTAAATTTTTTTTATAATATCTGCGACGTATAGCGACGTACTGCGACGGAACGTAGACGTCGCTATACGTCGCTAAATAGCGACGTAACGTCGCTAGACGTCACTAATATGCTGACGTGGGCTGAGGGTGTACGTCGCTAAATCTGTCGGTAGCCGTCGCTAAGTTGCCCACGTGGCTGCCATGCCATGTCATCATATATAAAGTTTACAGCGTCGCAAGTGGTCGCTTTACGTCGCAATTTTGGCGACGTAGTGATACGTCGCTATCTGTCACTAATTTTGTGACGTCTAGCGACAATGAACTCCGCGTCGCAAATAGCGACGTTCGGCGACTAAAGTGTCATCTGCGACTTGCCTATAAGCGACGTCCGGTTTTCGTTGCTAAATACGTCGCAAATTGATTTTAGCGACGTATTTTCCTTATTTAGCGACGTCTCCTGACGTCGCTAAAATGGGTTATTTTAGTAGTGATGGCACTTACTCTGTTTGTATGGCCCTCCTATGGTTACTGAAAGACGTACTTCCTTCTAGCTACAAATGGAGTTAACTATTGAATCAATCTCCCAGCCATGGATCTGTATAGGTGATTGTAACAGTATACTTGGTGCAGATGAGAAATATGGAAGGAATAAGTTCAACTACAACCATCACAAATTCTTTATTAAAGGGTTTCAAAGAGTTGCAGCTATGGATATTGGCTACTTAGGTCCAGCCTACACTTGGAACAACCAGAGGAGATCTCAGTACAATGTTGCAGAAAGACTAAACAGATCCATGGTGGATACCCAATGGCGATCTCTCCATCCCAATGCTGGTCTTCTCCATCTTCCTAGCCTCAACAGCGATCACAACCCAATTCTTCTACTGCTTAACATACACTCCAGAAGAAGGTGTCGACCTATTCGCTTTGAAGCATGTTAGACCGTTCACACGGACTTCAATCAATTCATGTCCGACTCCCAGAATCAAATCAACCCTAATAATCTTCAGATCAAACTCCAAGCTTTATTACCCAAACTCCGCTCATGGGGTCATTCTCGACTGGGTAACATCAATCATGACATTAAGCTTTATAAAGATAGACTAGTCCATGGACCCAACCTGGTTCGGTCCGGCTCGGCTTCCACTGGTTCACGGGTCCAGCTGGGTCTATTTTTTTTGGGGCCAACCAGTATGGCATGCTTCCTCTCCCGAGCTGAGCACAGCCCGACCCGAACCTAGTCAAATCCGATCAAATCAAACCGCGACCCGTTACACACCTTGAGGTACACTTATGCAATTATTTATCGTATCCATCTCATCAACAGATAAACTTTCTAACCGTATCCATATGTTAGGTTAATTATTTTTTAATTAATGAGGCAAAAGAGAGAGGGCCAAAGGAAACTGTGGCGTCTTTTCCCTCCAACGAAGGCTGGCGGGTCCCTTCCCATGGATTTGCTAGTATCTGCTGTGATGCCATAAGTGAAAATTGATAAAAACTTACACAAAGATACATTGACATATGATGGGTCGCCAAGTGGTCGGTTCATGTATAAGGTGGCATAAAACCAAGTCCGAGAGGTTGCTCCGTCATGGGATCTTACAGAGATAATATGGGTTAAACGTAGTGCTAAAAAATTCCAACAGTGTTTGTACAGGCTATTGATGGGGCGCTTGCTTACTAGAGCTGTCAAAACGGGCCGGCGGGGCGGGCCGGTCCGTAATCCACCATTTGGCGGGACGGGACGGGCCGACCCACCATTTTGGCGGGCTAGAAAAATTCCAACCCAGCCCAACCCACCGGCGGACCGCGGGCTAGGTGGGCCGGCCCACTTAATTTTTTTAAATTTTTTAATTATTATTTAGTTTCTTAAAAGAAAAAAAATCATATATAAAATATTTTCTACTCACTCTCATATGCATCAAATTACAAGTAAAATACAAGAAACATTATAATAGTAGATATTTCTTTAAAACACCTCCATTCATGTAAATAAATGACCAAATTTAATATTTTATACGTCATTACTTGCATTGAATGAGAATTTTTATCATTTATAATACATATCTCATATATGTGCTAAATAAAAAAATTAAAAATTTTATAAAAAATAGATGGCGGGCCAACCCACTTGGCCCGTGGGCTAGCCCACCGCGGGGCGGGCTACTAGCGGGCCAGCCCACCTAGGCCCACCTGTTTGGCGGGCTCCTAAATGCTCGGCCCAATCCACATTTTTGGCGGGCGGGGCAGGCCGGCCCAACGGACTTAGCCCATTTTGACAGCTCTATTGCTTACGGTCGATCGGCTTGTCCGATTTGGGTGCTAAAAAATTCCAACAGTGTTTGTACAGGCTAAAAAATTCACACTTTCCCATTCCCCAACCACCTACTCCCACCTAGCATTTGCTAATGATCTTCCTATTTTTGGAAAATGTTCTCTTCACAACATTAATCAGTTAAAAATCATTATCTAAATAGTTGAACGTTGGTCTGGGCAACGTATATTTGATAAATCATCCATTTTCTTCTCTAAGCATACGGATCGTATCATGCGCCAACTTTATCTCAACATGTTGGGTGTCACACTGATGAAAGTTTCTGATAAATATCTTGGTCATCGTCTCCTTCAATCCAAAAATAGATGCTCCACCTTCACCAACCTTCTCAATGCTAGCTCTTCCCGTCTCCAAGGATGGAAACGAAAATGCCTATCGCATGCGGGTAGAACTGTTCTCATCAAATCTACTCTTGCTTCTATCCCTACCTATTATCTTTCTTCATACCATATTCCCAAGAAGATTACTAAAACTCTGACCAAACACCAAAGAAACTTTTGGTGGGACTCTATTGACAAGAGAAAGATCCATTTCAATGCATGGTCCACTCTAACAAAACCTAAGTATCAAGGTGGATTAGGTATATATCACTACAAAAAAAACCTCATTTGCGACAAACATTTACGAGGGCTCTCGGAAAAAGTACTATTTACGACAAAGAAATTTGTTCCGTAGGAAGTATCTCATAAAGGTCTATTTATTTTCGACTAATAATGTGCTCTCGGAAAAAAATCTGTTTTTTTGGTCAGAATTATTCAATAATTGGAGGGAGTTGTTGGCGCCAAAGCTAGTTCCGACCATAATGTTTTTTCTCGGAAAAGAGTATCATTATTTACGAGGACAAATATGTCCCGACGAAAATAGTGGCCTAATTGCGACAGCAATTATAGTTGGTCATAAATAAGGACTTATTTATGAGAAATCTTAGACATTGTCGAAAATAAATTTGTATTTACGAGGAAACTTAAATACTGTCGGTGAAAGTATAGGTTTTTCCAATGGTATTTTATGTCATCGGAAGTAGTTGACTATTTCCTATACAAAGTAAACATTCTCGAAAATAATAATAAAATAAAATTCCAAATTATTCTCCAAATAAATTAAAAAAAATTATCCAAATAATCAAATAATTCACCAAACAATTTAAATATAAAAATTTATGATATTGTTGAATGTAAAAATGTATAAATTTATCAGAATATTTTAAATGATATTATTTAGTTACTTTTAATATAATTTAAATTTTAAAATATTTGAGGATTTATATATGTCAAGTAGTTTGGAGAATTTTTATTTCTATTTTTTTTTAAATTCAATTACGTGAATCAGGGTTTATTGAATGGAGAAGAAGAAGCCGGTTTGAAGCCGGTTACAGATTCAAGAAAGAAAGACTCGAAAATGGGAACACAAGCTAAGTACAGTTTTCAATCTGATTACAGTTCTTCCTAACTCTTATTTATAGATTTTGATACATGGCTCCCTGATACATGTCCGTGGGGGTATAGTCCATTGGGTATACCAGAGGGTCCTGTGGGGATATGCACGGTTTGAACCCCCAGACATTGCTGCCGGCCCGTAGAAAAGGAAAATTTAAAAAAAATTAATTGTAGACGAGTGGCATATTCGTCTGAGCCGACAAGTCGGTGAGTTGGCATACGTGTATGAGCTTGTAAGTCAGTAAATGATGAGGTAATGAACTGAGCACATATCAACATATGACGTAAACGACTTAATTTGGAGCACATTCTAAGCCACATTATAATAGTAGAGGTTTTCCAAAAAAAAAAAATCCAGAAATCAATCACAAATAAATCATAAAGATTTGAGAAATAATCAAATGCCCAATAAATTAAATTTTCCAAATAATCAAATAATTTAAAATATTTCTCCAAATAAGTCAAAAAGGTTTATCCAAATAAACAAATAATTCAGCAAATGAATTAAAAATATTTTCCAATTAAAAAGATTTTTGCAAATAATTAAATTATTGGCCTAATCAAACAGATTTCTCCAAATAATCAAATAATTCACCAAATAAATTAAAAAGATTTATAATGAATCTATGTTAACAAATTGAGCGTTGCTAGCTTGCCCGCTGCGGGCCAGCCCACCCGCCACATGGCGCCCCCATTGGCAGGGCAACCGACGTGGGACCCATGCAAATTGGGGTAGGGTCGGGGGGAGGGGGATGGGACAATGGGGTTCGACCACGCAGGCGGGCGGGCCAGCCCGCCTGCGACCAAGTTAGCATTTCCGTAACAAATTATCACCTAAACTTTTTTCTTTTCAAAATTATGTAAAGAATAATTATGGTTGAATATATTTCCTATTTTGCAATAAAATTTAGAGCTCGTTCTAAGCAGTATTATAATAGAAGAGATTTTCCAAAAAAAAAAAATCTTCCAAAAATTAAATATATGATAACAAATCCAGCCTCCCGCACCTACCAACATATTACATAAATGACTTATTTGGAGCCCGTTCTAAGCCGCGTTATAATAGTAGAAATTCTCGGGAAAAAAATTTCAAAATTTAAATAATTCACAAATAAATCATAAAGAGGTTGAGAAATAATCAAATGATTCATGAATAAATTAAAAAAAAAATTCTCTACATAATCAAATAACTGAAAATAATCTCCAAATAAGTCAAAAATATTTATCCAAATAATCAAATAATTCAGCAAATAAATTAAAAATATTTCCCAATTAAATTAGAAAAAATTCCAAATATTTAAATAATTCACCAAATCAAAAACATTTCTCCAAATAATCAAATAAATAACCAAATAAATCAAAAAGATTTATAATGAATCTATGTTTACAAATTAACGCCTAAACTTTTTTTTCAAAATTATGTGAAAAATAATTTTTGTTGATTATTTCCTTTTTTAAAAAATAAAATTTAGCACCCCCCCCCCCCCTCTCTCCGCTAAGCGGTTGAATAATTCCGCCTCCCGCCCCCTCTAAAATTTCGGAATAATCCCGCCGACCTCTCACAGAACCAAACTTCATTTGGGCAACTTTACTCAAAGATAAATATTCAACATCGTTTTGGTATGCAGTTCCTACCTTCCTCCTCTTGTATATGGTTAAGCATTCTTCGAAACAGAGACTACCTCTCTAATAACATTATTTTGTCTGTTGGAGATGGGACAAACATCAACATTTGGCTTGACCCTTGGGTTCCTTCATTGCCAAATTTTAGAGTGATTGGTTATCAATTTGCTAGCAGATGGGTTACCAAAGTGAGTGATCTCATTAAAAGAGATACGTTCAGTTGGAAGGAACATCTCATATACATCCTCTTTCCCCCTGTGGAAGCTGGAGCTATCCTGAAAATTCATCTATCCCCCAATTGTTTGAATGATCAATTGAAGTGGATACACACAAGTGATGGAGTTCTTACCACCAAATCAGTATACCGAGTTATTCATGCTAAATCTGTCGCGGACCAGTACAACAATCATTACCATGGGTTCAAAGAATGGCGTAAGCTTTGGTCACTCACTCATATCTGCCCAAGAGTAGTGCTATTCGCTTGGAGAGCTATTACCAATTCCCTGCCCACCAAAGACAATATCTATAGGCGGATCAGACATATCGATGACATATGTCCTCTTTGCAAGGTACACTTTGAAACTCTTGATCACCTAATGTTTCTTTGTCCCATTACAGGAACATCTTGGCTACAACATCTACTCCTTGCAAACCAGATCAAGCCCACCACCACACTACCAATACTCATTACTGATCTGCTAAAGGAGGGAGATCGAGATAAGATTGACGCATTGCTTCTATCAAATGTGGACAATATGGAAGGCTAGAAACAAAGCAATCTTTGAAGATGAAGCTCTCAGTAGTGACAATATCCTTAAAGAGGCAACTAACTTGAAGACTAAATACGAAGCCTTCAACAATGAAGATACAAACACTGTTACCCCTCTTGTGAACTATCAACACTCTGCATGTTGGACACCACCGCAATCTGACACATGGAAGATTTAACTATGACGGAGCTTACTTAGATGGGAAAATGGCTGCAGCCGCAATTCTCCGTGATGTAAATGGTAACTTCAGGAAGGCTCTTGCTAAATATGAAGGAGGAGGTAGTCCAATAGAAGCAGAAGCTATGGGTGTATGCTTGGCACTGGATATCTTCCACAGTCTAAGTCTTCATCATGTTACTATTGAAGATCGACGCCATCAATACCGAAGGTTCATCTCCTCCATGGCGAGCTAGGCACACTATTGAAGACGCAAGGATAATTACAAACTCTGCAATTGATATTTCTTTCTCCTATGCACACAGAAGTTCAAATCAAGTGGCCCATCACTTGGCTTCTCATACCCTTCTACATGGTTACTCTAACATAACCTCTGCTTATGACGATATTCCGGATTGTATCTCCCCTCATGTCTTACATGACATGAAATATGTATTCACTTTAAATCATTAATGAAGCACTGTTACCTTCAAAAAAAAGAAGAGAAAAAAAAGAATTCGTTTCATTGTTTGGGCATCGACAGCAATTGGATCATCTCTACCAACGAATGAAACTGAACATAGCACAAAAGGGATCTTCTTGTTATTTCGCTGAGAACACGAAGGGTTCTTATTCCATACATACATAACATACTTGCATACAAACCTTCAGTACATATATACATCACTCCTCACATGCTCTCATATTTTGCTCTCATGCATATTTAATTTGCATTCATTTCCCTCCCGTCGAGCCACCTTTAGCTTAGCCAAGTCAAAAGCCAGGGAAGTCCAGAATGGACTGTAGCGGCTGGCGACGGCTCTCCTCCGGACCCCGGACAAAGACCTCGTCCCTCGCCCCGCCGAAGACCTCGTCGACCAGCCTCGCCGGCACGCCGAACGCCAGCTCCTTGGCCTCCCTCTCCAGCTCGCTCACCACGTTGTTCCTCCCGGCGAGGAAGACCTTCCTGCTGTTCTTCGCGTGCACCTCGAAGCACACCACCTGGAGGTTCTCGTCCTTGGACGCGATGATCGCGGTCGGGTGGCCGGCAGGGACGACGAAGACGGTGCCCTTGGTCAGGCGAGACCGGACCTTCTGGTAGCGCTGTCCCCCCTCCTCCTCTTGTTCCGATTCTTCTCCTCCGTGGCTCTGCTTTCTCCCCTGCTGTTGCTGCTCAGTACTCTCCTCCTCCTCCTCTTGTTGTTCCGATTGTTCTCCCTCTCGTCCCTTGCTCTGGCCCCTGCTGGACAGGTGTGGGCAAACCATCTCGAACTCTCCGCTTCCGTCCACCACGATCGATATCTTGGTCGCCTTCGACTCGAAGAAGGGTGCCATCATCGATCCCTGCACGACCCAAACACGGGTCATGGCTCATGTTGCATTATACATTATACAAATACACATATATGACAGAAGATTCTTGTAGCATAGGCAGGCAGCATCAAGCTCATACTCGAGTGATATTGGCAAAAGCGACGTGGACGTCGAGGTCCCTGAGCTCCTGGTAGTCGTTGGAGTCGGCAGTGTAGAGCCTCCCCCTCTCGTTCGAGTGGTCCGGACGCTTGTTCAGGAGGTTGAAGGCCTTCTTCGACGACTGTCCACCGAAGGGCCACGGGCCGCCGCCCTCGGAGTGCCTGCTC
Organism: Iris pallida; assembly: GCA_029216955.1. Classification (NCBI taxonomy): domain Eukaryota; kingdom Viridiplantae; phylum Streptophyta; class Magnoliopsida; order Asparagales; family Iridaceae; genus Iris; species Iris pallida. The sequence goes on from JANAVB010006796.1 coordinate 70,176, forward strand.
ATTGCGCGGATCTGCTCCTCGGATGCCTCGACTATCACTCCCTGCTTTTGCCTCCCGAAGAGCCTCTCCAGCTTCTCTCGCTGCGTCTGCATATGCATCACCACCATGCATGCATTACTATGTTAACACAAAGCATCATCATGTAATTTAGCCAAGTTTCACTAACAAATTAGAGGGAGTGATCGATACGTTTAGAGCAGCCTCTAGAACACTGGTGCTGAAAGTTCTGTACACCGTTTCAGGATTTTCCCCACCACCAACGTAGAAGTCCTGCATAAATTATAATATCATCGACTAGGATCGTCACCATGTACGTCATAAATGTGTCGGTGTGGTGGTCGTGTCCGTGCGACGACATAGTTTGCGAGCCGAACCTCGAAGCGGCCGGGAGTGGAGACCGGCTGGACGAGCTTGGCTATCTGCAGCTTCTGGTTGTTGCTGTGGTTGATGATGTAGACCACGGTCCCGGCGTGAACCCTAATGATGTCCCCTTGCCTGACCTTGTGCGACTCCCTTTGGACGTTGTGCGACTCCTTCTCCTCCTCAGCCCTTATGAGGGTCACGGTCCCTTCTCCGCTGGCGACGAAGAAGAGCTGGTCGGCGTCGGAATATTTCGGCACCGTGAACGTCCTCGGGTTGGCCTCGAAGATCACCAGGCGGTAGTTGGCGATTCCGAGCAGGAGTTTGGACTTCCGCAGGAAGTTCTTGAGGAGTCTGATGCTGCCATGCTGAGTTCTTTCTCTGTGGACGAAGCTCTCGCGCCTGAAGACGTAAGGGTTCTTACTCTGGCTCATCCCTTCCTCCTCCTCCTCTTCGCCGCTCCTGTTTCCTTCTTGCTCCCTCTTCTCTTGCTGATACCGATCCTCGCACTGGCGCTCGCATCGGGACTGCCGGTGCTGCCGTCCCTCCTGCCCCTCCTGTTGGCATTGCTGCCGGCACTCCTCGAGCCGTTCTTTGGGGTCCTGTCTCCGTGGGTTGGACGTGCCCTGCCCCCTCTCTTCCTCCTCGTACTTCTCCTGACATTGCTGCTGGCATTCCCGTTGTTGCTCTCGTCCCTGCCGGCCTTGTCGGCACTGCTGGCGGCACTCCTCGAGGCGTTTCTTAGGATCGCGCCGGCTAGAGACGTCGTCGTCGTCGCCGCGTCCCTGGCCTCTCTCTTCCTGCTGCTCGCGCCTCTGGTCCTCCTGGAACCGCTCCTCGCACTGGCTCCGGCACTGCTGCTGGCCGCCGCGGCGCAGGGAGCACCGGTCCTGGCACTCCTGGAGCTTCTCCTGGGGGTCCTGCCTCCGAGACTCGTGCCCGCGCTCTCTTTCTTGCTCCTCGCGCTCCCTCTGGCGCTCCTCGCAGTGCTTCTCGCACTGCCTGCGCATGCCCTGGTCGTAGTGGGGCTGCTGCTGGCACTGCTCTCTGCATTGCTGCAGACCCTTCTCCTCCCGCTCGTCTTCGCGGCGGGAGGAGAGGGCTATGGTGGTGGAGAGGAGGAGGACGGAGAGAAGAAGAACGAACGATGTTTTAGTAGCCATCTTTCTTTCTCTTGAGCTGATGATGAGAAGAAACGATGGGGGAGCTCTCACAATTTATAGAGAGAGAAAAGGTGGCGAGGTGGGTGAGGAGCTCTGCATGCCTATTACGTGGACGCCGAGCTAGCGCTCACGTGAATGTCCTAAGCCTGAGTGGCACACGTGTGACGATGCATGGGACATGTTCCGATAAGTGCAGGTAGGTGGAGATAGGCATAAGCTCGCCGCGTCCGAACCAACTCATTTACTAACCTATACCGAGCGAAATACGTACTACCAACTCATTTACTTCATCAACGACATTGGAGACCAGGTCTGTGATCATCAAGCAATATCTTGAGTCTTCATCAACCATTTCAGAAAACTTTTCCAAGCAGTGGACACCATCCCTGTTCCAGATCATATACTTGCGGATCTTCCAAAAATAAGCAATTTGGACAATGAAGTTATTTGCTCTGTTCCTCAAGAAGAAGAGATCAGACATGTCATTAAGCAAATGAATCCCTATAAAGCCCCTGGTCCAGATGGGTATCCTGCCTATTTCTTTCATAAATGTTGGGACCAAATTGGACATGAGGTATCTCTCTACATCCAAAACTTTTTCATATCAGGAATCATGCCACCAAATCTCAATCTCACCCACATAGCTCTCATCCCTAAAATCAGCAATCCTTCCAGACCATCTGATTTTAGACCTATTGCTCTGTGCAATGTTCTTTATAAAGTTATCTCCAAAATCATCACTAATAGACTTCGTATTCATCTCCACAATCTGATAAATCCTTGTCAAAACGCTTTTGTACCTGGTCGTTCAATTGGAGACAATATAGTTATGGCTCAAGAAATTATCCATTCCATTTCGAAGTTTTCCACAAACAACAGTGCTTTTGCCTTCAAAGTGGACATGTCTAAAGCCTATGATAGGTTAGGTTGGGGCATTATCAGTCAAACACTCATTGGGTTTGGTTTTTCCTACTCACATCTTTCTCAAAAAATTCATCTGAAGTATTCGTTCTTTCCTCATTATCTTATCTGTTCTTAAATTCAGCATATCCTATCATAACAATCTCCTTCTTCCCAAAAATTTCCATCTATCCAATCCTGATTATTTGCCATTTCTCACACTCGCCATTCCTTCATCTCATTCACCTCTTACTACCCACCATGGATATTCCTCCATCAAATGAGTTTGACTCTGTTATAACAAAACTTGCAAATCTGCTTTCGTCCTCAAACTCAATGAATAACTCATTATCCTCTAATTCCCACAACCCTCAGGCAGATTGGAAACTTTATTTATTTTTCAAACCCCTCACCCACAAGATCTATCCAACCCATATTATTTCATCTACTATCACCAAAATTTGGAAACCAAAGGGATCTATCAAAATTGCTGATTATTATGAGGGTTCCTTTTCTGCAAAATTTGAACTGATGGGAGATCTGGAATTTGTGATCAATAATGGTCCTTGGAAGATCAATAGTCACCTGCTGATTTTGGAACGATGTACTCCTAACAAGCTTCCTACAGATTATACCTTCACCCACACTGCATTTTGGATCCAACTTCATGGATTGCCAGTTAACCTCCTCACCATTGAATTCATATCTACTATTGCATCTCGATTGGGCACTATTACTCCACCATCTTTACAGGATGCTAGCAAATGGATTGTTTTTGCAAGAATCAAAGTCACCATCGACATCTCTAAACCACTCCCTCGAATCATTAAAGTGCCTATAAATGACACAGTGGAGTGCTCTGTTCAACTGAAGTATGAGTGATTACCTAAGTTCTGCCTGTTTTGTGGATGTCTGGGACATGGATTAAAGAAATGCAAAGTTCATCAGGATTACTCCAATATGGTTGATTCTACATGGTCAGGGGATCAACAGAAGATATTCAGAACATTACTGGATAAAAGACTGGATCATTCAATTTGTGTCAATCATGCTGACAGATTCAAAACAAGGATTCCCCTACGAAATAGTTCCAACATCAACACTTCTGATGACGGAGGTAATCCTATATCGAAGAATCCCAATTCTCCTACCATGAATGTTATACAAGTTCCATACCACCCACCTTTATCATCATCAATGTCCATTGATTCCTCTTCCTCCATTCCATCTGATATTCCGGCCAACTACCATGAACCACCGCCATATTCCGTTATTTCTGATCAGCAGTTACAAAATCTGGCACAGGGAAACAGTCAGTTACCTACCACTAGCCCTATTCTTCCGGTGACAAAACCACATCCAATACCTTCTACTATTTCACTATTATCTACTGACCCCAATCTATATCATTCATGTCACCCCCAGTTTTTCAAATTAGGGGTATTTTCGTCATTTTCAAGTTTTAAAATATTTTAGGAATTTTATTTGATTTTATATGATTTTTAGGAATTTATTTGAGTCGGTTTGAATTTTATCCAATTCGGACCCAATTTGGAGACCCGGGTAGCCTGGACCTTAGTGGGACCCACAAACTAGCTGTGTTTGGCCCACATGCCATCATAAATAGGCTAGAAATTATTAACCTATTTTCCATGACTTAATTAGTCATTTAGAGGCTTAATTAGTGGTTTAGAATCAAACCGAATTGAACCGAACCAACCCGATTTCAAATTAAACCAAAATAGGGTTAATGGGTTGTGGGCTATTGGATCCCAACCCAATAGCCCTTGGAGTGGTGGCCGGCCATGAAGTAAACCCCCCCCCCCCCCTCTTGACTTCATTTAATTCTCTCTCCACCTCATTCATCCTCTTCAAGTTCTTCTCCTCCTTCTTCAAGAACACCCCAACCTAGGTATGCTCTCTAACCCCCCATTAACTCCTCCTTTATTTTAGTTTCCTTCATTAATGTTGTAGAGGATGCTCTCCTCTTCATTTTGCCCCCTAACTTGTTAGGTTTCCCATTAATTCTAGTTGTAGGTTGGTTAGGGGTTTTTCATATATATGTATATATATATATGTATGTATGTATGTAGGTATTTGTGTGTGTGTAGAGAGTGGTGGAGGAGAGGATGAGAGTGGTGGTGTGGTTGTGAGTGGTGGTGTATATGTGTGTGTGGTTGTGTGTGTGAGAGTGTGTATATATATATGTATAGGGTTGTGTACCTATGTATATATGTGTGTATATATAGGTATATGTGTGTGGGTGTATATGTGTATAGAGAGGGAAGAAGAGGATATGTATATAAATATATGATTATATATAGATAGATAGATAGATAGATAGATAGATAGATAGATAGATAGATAAATAGATAGAGAGATGTATATATATAGATATATATATATAAGAGAGGAGAGGAGAGGATTTAGAGGAGAAGAAGAAGAGATAGCAGGAGCAGCAGCAAGCAGGAGCTGCAGCAGCAGCAGCTTGCAGTTGCAGCAGCAGCAAGCAGGAGCTGCAGCAGCAGCAGCTTGCAGTTGCAGCAGCAGCAGCAGTAGTAGCAGCAGCAGCTAGCAGCTCCTCCCCCCCCCCCATTTCACCCCCCTAGCACACTACGAAACCCCCCCTAGTTGGTATATATATAGATATATATATATAGACACATATAGGTTTATATAGAGAAGTTTAGAGGAGAGAATTAGAAGAAGAGAGAATGAGAAAAAGAGTTTAGATTAGAAGTTAGAGAAGAGGAAATGTAGAGAAATAAGGAAATTGAAGAAGAATAGGAGGGAGGAATAAGAAGAGGGATTAGAAAAGAAGAAGAAGATTAGAGAAGTAGAGAAGAGGAGGAATTAGAATTGAGAATCAAGAGAAGGAAATAGAACGAGAGTAGAAAACGAGGGTTTTGTTAGAAATCGAGTTAGAGGGCGAATTTGAGCCCGGAGCATCGGATCGCGATGAAACTTGACATGGACCTAGGTTACGTGATTTAGATTTTGCGGGTAAGCTCCCGGATGGAAATCGGGGTCATAGGGCGCCGGTATCGCGCCGTGTCAGTGCGTATCTCGAAATATTCGAGATTTCTGCAATAGGCCGTAAGGTGGACCAAACGTCCACTTTACTTAGGTATTTTGGTAGATAACGAACCTATAGGATAGTACCCTACTACCCTAGGGAGATCGGGTCAAAATAGCTAGCGTAGGTAGGCTAACGAGATTATCGCCGAGGGTAGAATTTTACCCTTAAAAAGGGTAAATTAGGAAATTGGCCCACGGCCAAGAATTGAGTTTCCAAGTCCAAGATGGACTTGGATATGGATTGTATAGGTTGGTAATGAGTAGGATTAGCTGTCTAAACCTAGTCTTGGACCCGGTTGACCACGGTTGACTTTTTGGACTAAAAGTCAACCATGGGTCAACACTTTACCCAATTTGGTCCCAAATTCCATCCAACTTGGACCGTTGACTAAAAGTCAACTATTAGTCACCAGTGACCTAGAGTTGACCTAGTGTTGACCTCGAGTTGACCAGAATTGACCCGTTGACCAAAAGTCAACGGTAAGCCAATTTTCGACCTAGTTTGATTCGGATGGATATCCAATGTCCTTCCATGACCAAGTATGATCCAACTAGACTTGTCTTGACCTCGTATGACTTTGTTAGGTCTAATATGACTTAGATTTATCCCGTACAATCTAGTTTGACCTTGTTTGACCTAGATTGACTTAGTTTGACGTGTCTTGACCTATTTTGACTCAGTATGACTTAATTTCATTTCCAAACCATTATATTGATACAGTATTCCATCTATAGGTCCTCGAGGCACTGATCTTGGACTCAGTCGACTTATCCATCACAGTACAGGCGAGTACATTCTCTGATAATATTTCTGTTTTATGATATCGTCTTTGTTTCTAGTATTTAGTGCAGATTATCCTTGTTCTCTTGACACATTGTTCACACGGATTGATATTTGTCTGGATCCCGTCATAAGATGTTATTCCTCTTATATATGGTATACACTGGACAAGTCTACATTGTTTATTGTTCATTGTATAGATACGATTCCTGCGAAGGCTAGCTACCCTCTCAGAGAATATGTATCATGACGTGTCATGACTGGATCCACTATATTGGTCAGGGATGGGGGTGTTAGCGTAGAGATGTGATCAATACCCCACAGATATTATTGTATCATCATTGTATAGTGTTAATCATACACTCACGTATGATTAGCCAGGCCAAACATTGTATCAAGTTCTAAGCCGATCACATGTTGAAACTAATACTAAACTCACATAGATATAGTTCCAGATTCTTGTACATGATTTATACTGTTTTCCCTGTTCTTACATTCAGATTACAGTCTTGATATGCCTTACCATGATTCATGTACACATTATTTATCTCGTAGATTCTCTCTATTTACTGCTACATTTTCAATATCGTCTAACTAGAACTGTTATGGAGGTTTGTGCTCGTTCCATCCTGACTGGATATGTTGACAAAATTTTACAGATTATGGCGAGGAGGATTGTCCTACCTACTACGGTCCGGTTGACGTAGTGGGCGTAGACTTGGAGACCTTGGTTCAGCAGGGCTTAGCTCCGCCCGACGAGCCTTTAGCTTAGTTTAGTTAGGTTAGACATTTTGGACTGGACCTTGTCTCCAGCTTGCTACTTGTTATTTTATTATATTCTGGGATTGTATTAGAGACTGGGACTTAGACTTGTATATTATTTGTGATGGACTTGACAGGTTATATTTTCTCGTCTTGTTGTCTTTATCTTTCAGTCTTTACTTTGTTATCTTAGAGTCGTGATTGAGTACTCGTATATATATCTATTGCTTGTCCTCCGTTCGGAGTTGACCATATTCTCGACAGGTTTTTGTTATATATATATAAACTGTTTAGAAGTAGAGAAATCCACAGCGTTCCACGCCGATTTTTCGGTGAGGGCTGGGCGTTGTCGCGTCACGTGCCCTTTTAGCGGGTGCGGGTCGTGACACGTTTTAGTGGTGGCCCACGCAGGTCCTGAAGTCACGATTAGTGCGATGTCGTAGTGGCGCTCGACTAAGAGTGCTATTACGAGCCTGCGGTACGTATCTAGGATAGGCTATAGGCTAAGAGAGTACTCAATCACAGTAGGATCTTTCCTTGCTTATCTTGTTTACCGTCTTTGATATCGATTTACTGCTTTCTAGCTGTCCTCCTTTGATATTGCCTTCATGTGCCATATTGATATCTTCTTCTTAATTTGTCTCCAGGATATTGATGACTCATTCTCCTGGCGAGGGGCTCGGGGAGACGGAGAGGTCTGCCACTTCTGGCGGACAGGCTCCGGTTACTTCCCCGGCTGATGGGACTTCTGTTGGGGCTCTTGGGGGTACTCCTCCAGCTACCTCTATGACCGTCCCTGGGGCCATTGCGGGTGTTCTTCCCGTAGTGCCAGGGGCTACAGTGGGAGCTGCGGCGGGTATTCTTCCTCCTCAGCAGGGGACTCCTCCGGTGATGATGGGAGCTATTCCTCCATTGCCTCCTCTGCCCACAAACATGGGGCAGATGCTAGCGTTCTTCCACCAGGTGCTTGAGTCCCAGCGGGCTCAGCACGAGGCTCAGCACGAGGCTCAGTTGAGGCAGACAGAGGTCATACGCCAGGGGATGGAGGATGCGCACAGATTGGCTATGGCGGCAGTGGAGCGTCAGGCTCCACAGAGGGAGGTTCAGCAGCAGCAGCAGCCGAAAATCGGGGATATCCATGCTTTCAAGAAGCTTGGTCCGAGGGATTTCAAGGGGACTGAGGGCATTATTTACGCTGATGACTGGCTCGAGGATACCGAGCGCCAGATGGGGGCCTGCCGTCTAGCAGCCGACCTGAGGGTCGAGGCGGTTGGGTTGCAGTTGTTAGATATTGCCCGGACATGGTTCCGGAATGAGCCGGCTCTTACAGGAGAGGGCCATACTTGGGCAGAGTTCAGGACCTTGTTCAGAGAGAAGTTCTTTTCCCCTACGGACAAGATTGGCCTGGTGCGGCAGTTCCAGAACCTGCAGCAGGACAGTATGACCGTAGAGGAGTATGCGGCGGAGTTCGGCCGGCTGAGCCGATATGCCGAGTACATGGTGAGTGACCCGGTGATCCGAGCGGAGCGCTTCAGGGAGGGATTGGCATGGGATATCAAGTTCCAGATCCCTTCTTTCTACGCGACATATGCGGAGGTTTACGCAGAGGCTCGGAAGGTGGAGAGGGAGTTGGGCTTGAAGCCCAAGAGGGACCGTGATCAGTTTTCGGGGACTACTAGCAGCGCGGGGGCTGCTAAGCGTCCTCAACTCCAGCATCATTCTATTCCGCAACGCTCGCAGCAGATTCCTGCTCCGATCAGGGCACCAGTTCAGCAGGTGCCCCGGCAGCAGCAGCAGGGACCGACGCAGTAGGCACCTACTTGCCACTACTGCAAGAGGTCCGGACATCTCTGGGAGGTTTACAGGAGACGTTTGGGATTGTGCCTATACTGTGGCACCGAGGGGCATCAGGCGAGGGATTGTCCTTCGAACCATCGCCGTGCAGCTCAGGGAGCACAGGGTAGGCCACCTATGGCACCGCATCACGCCCTCCACCAGCAGCGGGATATACCCCGCCAGGACAGGGCTTTTGCGATGACAGTTGAGGATCCTGCACGCATTGGACTAGGAGGTAGGATCTTGCTCTTTCTTTTTACCTGTTCTTTTCGCCCATTGATTGATGATTGCTTTCTTAGTACCTTTAGTTTGCATATGTGATGATCATGCTAGATTAAATAGAAAACCCCAATGAAGACTGCAATAACATGATACTGTAGAGATTTAAAACCATGCATGTGTTCCGATTTCCTGGATTGCATATTATATAACTTAGGATAAAATTTAGTAGACCTTGATTGTGGGGTGCTTGACCTAGAGAAGAGTACGACCGTTTGAATTTCGAGGACGAAATTTTTTAAGGAGGGTAGATTTGTCACCCCCAGTTTTTCAAATTAGGGGTATTTTCGTCATTTTCAAGTTTTAAAATATTTTAGGAATTTTATTTGATTTTATATGATTTTTAGGAATTTATTTGAGTCGGTTTGAATTTTATCCAATTCGAACCCAATTTGGAGACCCGGGTAGCCTGGACCTTAGTGGGACCCACAAACTAGCTGTGTTTGGCCCACATGCCATCATAAATAGGCTAGAAATTATTAACCTATTTTCCATGACTTAATTAGTCATTTAGAGGCTTAATTAGTGGTTTAGAATCAAACCGAATTGAACCGAACCAACCCGATTTCAAATTAAACCAAAATAGGGTTAATGGGTTGTGGGCTATTGGATCCCAACCCAATAGCCCTTGGAGTGGTGGCCGGCCATGAAGTAAACCCCCCCCCCCCCCCTCTTGACTTCATTTAATTCTCTCTCCACCTCATTCATCCTCTTCAAGTTCTTCTCCTCCTTCTTCAAGAACACCCCAACCTAGGTATGCTCTCTAACCCCCCATTAACTCCTCCTTTATTTTAGTTTCCTTCATTAATGTTGTAGAGGATGCTCTCCTCTTCATTTTGCCCCCTAACTTGTTAGGTTTCCCATTAATTCTAGTTGTAGGTTGGTTAGGGGTTTTTCATATATATGTATATATATATATATGTATGTATGTATGTAGGTATTTGTGTGTGTGTAGAGAGTGGTGGAGGAGAGGATGAGAGTGGTGGTGTGGTTGTGAGTGGTGGTGTATATGTGTGTGTGGTTGTGTGTGTGAGAGTGTGTATATATATATGTATAGGGTTGTGTACCTATGTATATATGTGTGTATATATAGGTATATGTGTGTGGGTGTATATGTGTATAGAGAGGGAAGAAGAGGATATGTATATAAATATATGATTATATATAGATAGATAGATAGATAGATAGATAGATAGATAGATAAATAGATAGAGAGATGTATATATATATAGATATATATATAAGATAGGAGAGGAGAGGATTTAGAGGAGAAGAAGAAGAGATAGCAGGAGCAGCAGCAAGCAGGAGCTGCAGCAGCAGCAGCTTGCAGTTGCAGCAGCAGCAAGCAGGAGCTGCAGCAGCAGCAGCTTGCAGTTGCAGCAGCAGCAGCAGTAGTAGCAGCAGCAGCTAGCAGCTCCTCCCCCCCCCCATTTCACCCCCCTAGCACACTACGAAACCCCCCCTAGTTGGTATATATATAGATATATATATATATAGACACATATAGGTTTATATAGAGAAGTTTAGAGGAGAGAATTAGAAGAAGAGAGAATGAGAAAAAGAGTTTAGATTAGAAGTTAGAGAAGAGGAAATGTAGAGAAATAAGGAAATTGAAGAAGAATAGGAGGGAGGAATAAGAAGAGGGATTAGAAAAGAAGAAGAAGATTAGAGAAGTAGAGAAGAGGAGGAATTAGAATTGAGAATCAAGAGAAGGAAATAGAACGAGAGTAGAAAACGAGGGTTTTGTTAGAAATCGAGTTAGAGGGCGAATTTGAGCCCGGAGCATCGGATCGCGATGAAACTTGACATGGACCTAGGTTACGTGATTTAGATTTTGCGGGTAAGCTCCCGGATGGAAATCGGGGTCATAGGGCGCCGGTATCGTGCCGTGTCAGTGCGTATCTCGAAATATTCGAGATTTCTGCAATAGGCCGTAAGGTGGACCAAACATCCACTTTACTTAGGTATTTTGGTAGATAACGAACCTATAGGATAGTACCCTACTACCCTAGGGAGATCGGGTCAAAATAGCTAGCGTAGGTAGGCTAACGAGATTATCGCCGAGGGTAGAATTTTACCCTTAAAAAGGGTAAATTAGGAAATTGGCCCACGGCCAAGAATTGAGTTTCCAAGTCCAAGATGGACTTGGATATGGATTGTATAGGTTGGTAATGAGTAGGATTAGCTGTCTAAACCTAGTCTTGGACCCGGTTGACCACGGTTGACTTTTTGGACTAAAAGTCAACCATGGGTCAACACTTTACCCAATTTGGTCCCAAATTCCATCCAACTTGGACCGTTGACTAAAAGTCAACTATTAGTCACCAGTGACCTAGAGTTGACCTAGTGTTGACCTCGAGTTGACCAGAATTGACCCGTTGACCAAAAGTCAACGGTAAGCCAATTTTCGACCTAGTTTGATTCGGATGGATTTCCAATGTCCTTCCATGACCAAGTATGACCCAACTAGACTTGTCTTGACCTCGTATGACTTTGTTAGGTCTAATATGACTTAGATTTATCCCGTACAATCTAGTTTGACCTTGTTTGACCTAGATTGACTTAGTTTGACGTGTCTTGACCTATTTTGACTCAGTATGACTTAATTTCATTTCCAAACCATTATATTGATACAGTATTCCATCTATAGGTCCTCGAGGCACTGATCTTGGACTCAGTCGACTTATCCATCACAGTACAGGCAAGTACATTCTCTGATAATATTTCTGTTTTATGATATCGTCTTTGTTTCTAGTATTTAGTGCAGATTATCCTTGTTCTCTTGACACATTGTTCACACGGATTGATATTTGTCTGGATCCCGTCATAAGATGTTATTCCTCTTATATATGGTATACACTAGACAAGTCTACATTGTTTATTGTTCATTGTATAGATACGATTCCTGCGAAGGCTAGCTACCCTCTCAGAGAATATGTATCATGACGTGTCATGACTGGATCCACTATATTGGTCAGGGATGGGGGTGTTAGCGTAGAGATGTGATCAATACCCCACAGATATTATTGTATCATCATTGTATAGTGTTAATCATACACTCACGTATGATTAGCCAGGCCAAACATTGTATCAAGTTCTAAGCCGATCACATGTTGAAACTAATACTAAACTCACATAGATATAGTTCCAGATTCTTGTACATGATTTATACTGTTTTCCCTGTTCTTACATTCAGATTACAGTCTTGATATGCCTTACCATGATTCATGTACACATTATTTATCTCGTAGATTCTCTCTATTTACTGCTACATTTTCAATATCGTCTAACTAGAACTGTTATGGAGGTTTGTGCTCGTTCCATCCTGACTGGATATGTTGACAAAATTTTACAGATTATGGCGAGGAGGATTGTCCTACCTACTACGGTCCGGTTGACGTAGTGGGCGTAGACTTGGAGACCTTGGTTCAGCAGGGCTTAGCTCCGCCCGACGAGCCTTTAGCTTAGTTTAGTTAGGTTAGACATTTTGGACTGGACCTTGTCTCCAGCTTGCTACTTGTTATTTTATTATATTCTGGGATTGTATTAGAGACTGGGACTTAGACTTGTATATTATTTGTGATGGACTTGACAGGTTATATTTTCTCGTCTTGTTGTCTTTATCTTTCAGTCTTTACTTTGTTATCTTAGAGTCGTGATTGAGTACTCGTATATATATCCATTGCTTGTCCTCCGTTCGGAGTTGACCATATTCTCGACAGGTTTTTGTTATATATATATAAACTGTTTAGAAGTAGAGAAATCCACAGCGTTCCACGCCGATTTTTCGGTGAGGGCTGGGCGTTGTCGCGTCACGTGCCCTTTTAGCGGGTGCGGGTCGTGACAATTCACCTTTAGACTTTTCCAGTCAGTCTATATCTAACCCTGATCCATGTATCTCCAGTGATCCTATTGGACTAAAATCCACAGAACAAACTCTTCCTATGAATCCAATACCATCCAACTTACAATATATCAAGATCAAATTTCCCATTTCTGACACATCTTCTCCTTTTTCTAATCATATCCCCTCTACACCCATAAATACCTATCTCTGATAACCCAAACACCCCAACATCTATTAATGTTTCCCCCCCTCAAAACTCAACCACCACAGATATTATACCTCTGTTACATATTGATGAATCTGAAAATAACATCCTCCACTCATCTCCACCAGTTCTTGATCACCATAAACCAACATCATTATCACCCACAAGCTACACATCTCTTATTAAATCTCTGACTCCTACTAATCACATAATTGAGATTGATAAATCTATTGGGAATTCTGTCAAACTGTGTAATGGGAAACGATCACGACTAGATACCTTTGGCATTGAGTCAGAGACTGATTCTGAAAGACCCATGAAGAGAAGTTCTACTACCACAAATGAAGAAGGCGCGGCTGGCCTACAACAGCCTCTACTGCCATGATACTCTCTTGGAATTGTCGGGGGCTGAGGAATGAGCCGACTATTCGTACCCTGAAATTATTCCTCCGTGCATCTAAACCCAAAATCCTCTTCTTATCTGAAACAAGATGCTCGTTAACCTCTGCTACTTCCATTGCTACTGAACTTGGCTATGACAACAGTGCTGCCGTTTCTTCAAGGGGCCAGTCTGGGGGTCTACTTCTTTGTTGGAGCTCTGACATTGATGTATCTATCATTTCAATGACTGATAATTGTATTCATACATGTATCAAGCTACTACAACACATGCAATCTTGGCATCTTCTATGTATATATGGTCCTCCTATAGTTGCTGATAGAAGAACATTCTGGGATTATATGGCATCTATTATTGAATCTATTCATCAACCTTGGTTATGTATTGGAGATTGTAACAGTATTCTTAATGATACTGAGAAACTGGGTGGGAATAGATTTAACTACAATCATCATAAATTCTTTATGAATTGGTTCCAAAGAGCTGCTGCTATGGACATTAGATATTATGGACCAGCCTATACATGGAATAATAGAAGATGTGCACAACACAATGTTGCTGAACGTCTTGACAGAGCTATGGTAGACTTACAGTGGCAATCTTCCTATCCAAATGCAGGTCTTCTTCATCTCCCAAGTCTCAACAGTGATCATAACCCAATATTGCTCATACTCAACACTAGTTCAAGAAGGAAAAGATATCCGAGAAGATTTGAAATTGCTTGGACTCAAAACTCTGATTTCAAAAATTTCATGTCTGATTCATGGTGCAGTCTCAATACCAATAATCTTCAAAGTAAGCTATCAATGATGCTACCCAAGCTTAACTGTTGGGGGAAATCTCGTATGGGGAATTTGATTAATGATATCAAGTTTCATGAAGACAGGTTATTACATATTCAAACACTACATCCTACTGACTCTACTTACTGGGAGGAAAGGAAAATTCAAGTATTGCTCAATAAACTTCATTTACAGAGAGAATTATATTGGAAACAAAGATCAAGCATTTCCTGGCTTAAAGAAGGAGACAAAAACACGAAATTTTTTCACTTATCAGCCACAGTGAGGAAAAACAGGAACACTATCCACAGTATTTTGAATCCAAATGGTGATTGTGTGACATCTCATGAATCGATATCATCAATATTTGTCAACCACTTCAAATCCATGTTTCAAGCTGGTGTGCATAATCCAGTTCCTCTTCATATTATTTCTGAACTGGTTTCTATTTCTGAGGATGAGAACAAGTCTCTCTCTGATGTCCCTACAGCAGAGGAAATTTACAGCACTGTCAAGATGATGAATCCTTATAAAGCTCCAGGACCACATGGTTATCCAGCCTATTTTTATCCAAATTGTTGGGGATTAGTCGACAATGAGGTAATTCATCTCATACAGGAGTTTTTTCGAATTGGAACAATGCCTTCTATATTAAACCATACAAATATTGTCCTCATTCCAAAAATCCATCATCCTACCAAACCTGTTGATTTTCATCCTATAGCACTTTGAAATGTTCTCTATAAGTTCATCACAAAAATCATTGCTAACCGTCTACGCCCTCTCCTTCATAAACTTATTAATCCCCACCAAAATGCTTTTGTTCCGGGTAGATTTATTGGTGACAATGTTCTTATAGCCCAAGAACTTTTCCACTCCATTTCTAAATTTACAGGCAAAAATGAATCCTTTGCTCTAAAAGTCGATATGTCTAAGGCATATGATAGATTAAATTGGGAAATTATTAGTCAAGCTTTACTTGGGTTTGGGATCAAAGATCATTCACAAAAATTAATCATGCAGTGTATCACCACAACCTTCCTTGCCATTCTGATTAATGGGGAACCCTCTGAATCATTCCTCCCTAAATGTGGTATTCGTCAAGGCTGTCCTTTATCACCATACTTATTTATCATGTCTATGGAAATTTTTTCTGTCTTCATTTCAATAATGGATAGAAATCGATTCTATGATAGCTTGACCATCCCACATTTTCCATCTACATTCTCTCACTTAGCTTTTGCTGATGATCTTATCATTTTCGGGAAGTGTTCACTCCACAATATCAATCAAGTGAAATTGATCATCAAAACTTTTGAATTGTGGTCTGGTCAACAAATCAACTTTGATAAATCCTCAATGTTCTTCTCAAAAACTTTGGATCCCATCATGAAACATTTATATCTCAATCTTCTGGGGGTGAAAACAATGGAAAATTCTGATAAATATCTCGGGCACTTTCTGTTACAATCAAAAAAACAGAGTATCCACATACAACAGCCTCATCAATACCAGTATCAGTCGCCTTCAAGGATGGAAACAGAAATGCTTATCCCACGCGGGAAGAACCGTGCTTATAAAATCAACACTATCATTAATTCCTACTTATTACTTATCTTCATACCATGTCCCGAAGAAGATGACTGATATCTTATCTAAAATCCAAAGAAACTTTTGGTGGAACTCGGTTGACAACAGGAAAATTCATTTCACAGCATGGTCAAACATTACCAAACCAAAGTTTCAAGGAGGTTTAGGTATCAGAGATCCTTACCTTACAAATCAATCCTTGCTTCTGAAGCTCACTTGGCAATTTTTCACTGATACTAATGCAACATGGTCCTCCCTTCTCAAGAATAAATATCTTCATACTTCTTCATTTTGGACTGCTTTCCATTCTTCAAGAGCCTCCTGCATTTGGTCCAGTATTCTTCGAAGTAGGGAACTCCTCATGGATAATATTATTTGGTCAGTGGGCGATGGTACTAAAATCGACATTTGGTTGGATCCGTGGGTACCTTCATTGCCTGGTTTTAAAGTCCTTGGATATAGCTTTGGTGAAAGATGGGTATCGAAAGTGTGTGATCTTATCAATAAAGATACCAACCAGTGGAAGATGAACCTTATTCATATCCAGTTCCCTCAATCAGAAGCTGCAGCAATATTAAGAATCCCTTTATCAGCTAATTGCCCACAAGACAAACTCAATTAGATACATACAAGTGATGGAGAATTGACTACCAAATCTGCTTATCGTGTGCTACATGATAATTCTCTACAACATCAACAAACTCGGAGAGAAGTTGAATTCAAAGACTGGAGGAAATTATGGTCTTTAAACCATATTTGCCCAAGAGTTCTCTTATTTATATGGCGAGCTCTAACAAATTCACTGCCTACTCTTCACAACATCCAACACCGAATCGAACATATTGATCCAATATGTCCACTCTATAAGGTACATTCTGAAACTGTTAATCACCTACTTCTTCATTGTGCAGTCACAGGTTCAACTTGGTTACAAAATCCGAACTATGCAAGCCTCATTCATGATGACACAATTGTCTCTACATTCATCACTAAGCTTTTAAAGGAGGGAGATAAAGAGAAGATCACTCATAGTTTATATCAAATATGGATTATCTGGAAGGCAAGAAAAAAATTCATCTTTGAAGACAAGCCCATCATTAGAAGCAATTTAAAATTGGAAACTGATCGACTGAAGAACAAGTTTGAAGACTTCAACAATAACATTTCCTGCATCTCTCATCCTGATTTGAATCAACAACAAATTGCATATTGGATTCCTCCTACTGCTGGTTCATGGAAAGTTAATTTTGATGGAGCATTCCTTGATAGTACAATGGCGGGAGCGGCTGTTTTGAGAAATTCTAATGGTCTCTTCATTTTTGCTCTTGCTAATTATGATCAAGGAGGATCCGCAATTGAAGCCGAGTCAATGGGTCTTCTTCTAGCATTGAATATCTGCACTAGATTCAATCTCACCAACACCATCATAGAAGGGGATTGCAAGCCACTTATCGACTCCATCAACAATAATTCTATATCTCCTCCATGGCGGTCCAGACATGCTGTTGAAGATGCTAGATAATTCAAGGATTCTACTGCTGTGATATCCTTCTCCTATGCTCCTAGAAGTACTAATCAAGTAGCTCATAACTTAGCTTATTCAACTTTGTTGTATAACCAATCAAATAGAATATCCATTTACAATGATATTCCTACATGTATCTCTTCTCATGTCATGTTTGACATGAATCACATTTCTTATTAATGCTAATGAAGTTTTCTTTCAAAAAAAAAAAGAAAGTGCACTAATGAAGTGTCCCCTTCCATCTCTCAAGATTGCTGCAGCTGACATTTTCCCATCAATGTATGCTCCATCAAAATTGATCTTCAATTTGTTAGCACTTGGAGGAAGCCATGTATAATCACTAGCCATGATCCTAGTTGTCGATGAAGATGGTTGAATATGATTCATATTAAAGAACTCATATTTTTCCTTCAGAATTTTAGAATCTTTAACAATCCGATCAGTGTTAATAGCCTGGTTCTCAAAGATGAATTTGTTTCTTGCTTTCCAAATAGCCCACATTAAGTAGCAGCAGGAAGCCATAAGATCCTGATCACCCTCTTTAAGAACACTTGAAATGAAAGAGGAAATAGAACAACGAGGATTGAAGTGCCGCATAAATGAAGGATTATCTTGCCATGAAATACCTGTAATAGAGCAATGTAGAAAAATATGGTCAGTCGATTCTTCACATACCTTGCATATCAGACAAAGATCATCAATTTGATTGATCCTTCGATGAAGATTGGATTTAGTGGATAAAGAGTTTGTGAGGACTCTCCAAAGGAAAATCAGCACTCTTGGACATATGTTAGTTTGTGACCATAACTTCTTCCAATCAGGGAATGAAACAGCAGGAGAGATTTGAGAAGCATTGTTGATAGATTCATGGATGATACGATAAGCAGATTTAGTGTTCAGCACACCATCAGCAGTATGTTTCCAGAAAATTTGATCATAGGAGCAGTTACTCGATAATGGAATTCTCATAATGGCCTCAGCTTCATGTGGTAGAAACAGCAATAGGATTAAGTTTAGTTTCCAGCAGAAAGTAGCAATATTAATGAGATCACTAACATGGGTAACCCAATTTCTTGCAAACGGATAGCCTGTGACCTTATGTTCAGGTAAATTAGGAACCCAAGGATCTGTCCAAATATTTATGTGTGAACCATCTCCAATAGACCAGATGACATTGCCGTGAAGATACTGTCTGCTATATAAGATACTCGACCAAACACAAGAATCAGATGATTTTAGTTGAGCCTCCCAAAAAGATGAGTTATGTAGATATTTACTCATAATTAGTTTGGACCAAATAGCTGATTTATCCTGAAGTAATCTCCATGATAGTTTGAGCAGCAAGGAAATGTTGACAATATATGGATCACAGATACCCAGACCCCCTTGAAACATCGGTTTAGTGATATCAGCCCATGCTGTATAATGAATCTTCCTCTTGTTACTGTCTGTCCCCCACCAAAATTCCCTTTAATGTTTAGAAAGAATATTTGTGATTTTCTTCGAAATGAGGTAGGATGATAGATAGAAAATAGGAAGAGAGGAAAGTGTTGATTTGATTAGGACAGTGCGGGCAGCATGAGAAAGACAATTATGTTTCCATCCATTAAGTTTACAACTACTAGATTGAATGATATCAGAATATGTGTTCACTCGTTTTTTGGATTGCAAAATTCGATGACCCAAATATTTTTCAGATGAAAGCATAGGTTTAACTCCCAAGAGATTTCGATAAAGCTGACACATATAAGGATCACACCTCTTAGAGAAATAAATAGATGATTTATCAAAATTTATTCTTTGACCTGACCATTGTTCAAAGAAATGAATGATGATTTTGATTTGGAGAATGTTGTGGAGGGAACAAGTACCAAATAGGAGAATATCATCCGCAAAAGCTAAATGAGAAAATGACATGGATGAACGATTGATCTTAATACTGTCATAAAGTGAATTCCTTTCCATAATATTGATAAATGTTGACAAGATTTCCATACTCATTATAAATAAATATGGGAAAAGAGGACACCCTTGCCGAATCCCACAACTTGGTTTAAAGCTCTGAGAAGGAGTACCATTCACAAGAACATCAAATGTAGTAGTTGTAATACAGTTCATGATAAGATCATGTGATCTCCCAGTTATACCAAACCCACGAAGAGCTTGACTGATAATTCTCCAGTCCAGCTTATCATAGGCTTTAGATAAATCAAGTTTGAGAGCAAATGCACTATTGGATCGATTGAATTTAGAAATAGAATGAAATAACTCATGAGCAATGATAATATTATCACTAATATGCCTACCAGGAACAAATGCGTTTTGTAGAGGGTTAATGAGATGTTGAAGAAATGGGTGAATTCTCTTCGTAATGATTTTAGATATAATTTTATAAAGAACATTACAAAGAGAAATAGGTCAAAAATCAGATAGAGAAACAGGATTGGCAATCTTAGGGATAAGTGTGATATAGGTATGGTTCAACATAGTAGGCATGGAAACAGAGGAAAAGAATGTTTGAACAAGTTGGATTACCTCATCACATACCAAATCCCAATTTTTCTGGGAGAAAACCGCAGGATATCCATCAAGGCCTAGCGATTTATAGGGACCCATGCACATAATAGTTGATTTGATTTCCTCTGCATCAGGAATAGCACATATGCTATCATTGTTGGAATCAGAGATCATGTTGAGTTTATATATTATATGATCTGGAATAGGGACAGTATCACTCTTCTTGAATCGATATTGGAAATGTGAAACAAATTCATAAGCAATCTCATCATGAGAAGTAACAGAATCACCATTAACTTTTTTGAGTGTATGAATCTTATTCATATGGTGCCTAACAGTAGCAGATAGATGGAAAAAATGTGTGTTTTTATCCCCTTCACGAAGCCGAGCAATGTTTGATCTCTGCTTCCAATATAAATCCCTCTGTATATGCAATTTGTTAAGCAATAATTGTGTTTTACGCTCTTCTTCATAGGAAGTATCAGTCAAATGTTGTCCTTGAAGAAATAACAGTTTCTCTTCATTATCTTTGATATCCTTCTCAAAATTGCCAATGCGAGCCTTACCCCAAAGATGAAGCTTCGGAAGGAGACCTCTTAATTTAGGGATGATGTTCCTCATTTTTTTCTTTCCCCCAAAGCTCAGTGAGCACTTGTTTAAAATCAACTTCCTGGATCCATGCAACTTCAAATCGAGGAGGGCGACGTTGTTTGATTGAAGAGGTTTCCAGCAGTAGCAAAATAGGATTGTGATCACTGTTAATACAAGGCAAGTGAAGAATAGTTGCTTTGGGATGAAGGGATCTCCATGTGGTATCAACCATAGCTCTATCAAGTCTTTCAGCAACATTATTCCTGGGTTCTCTACGATTGTTCCAAATGAATGCTGGTCTCGAGTATCCTATATCCATACCTGCAACATTCCTGAACCAATTAATGAAATACTTATGATGATGATAATTAAAGGTATTCCCACCACATTTTTCTTCAGCACAAAGTATGGAATTACAATCACCAATACATATCCAAGGATTTGTTAGTGATGTAATAATAGATTCCAGATGCATCCAAAAATTCCTTCTCTCAGTGACAACAGGAGGACCATATAGGAAGAATATATTCCATATAGAATGAGATTTATGGTCATGATATGAAAAATGGATATAGTTAGCAGAAACAGAAATAATGCTCAATGTAATACTCGATCTCCAGCATAGCAGTAATCCACCCGACATTCCTTTAGAAGAGATTGACCAATATTGTTCAAACCCAAGTTCAGCAGCTTTTGAATTAGCAGAATTTGACGAACATCTAGTTTCAGATAAAAACATAATACTAGGTTTAGATGCACGGAGGAATGATTTAATGGTATGAATTGTCGGATCATTCCCTAATCCCCGACAATTCCATGATAGAATCATTAAGCTGGAGGTTGTTCAAGGCCAGTCGTGCCTATATCTTCAAGCTCATTGGAAAGAACTCTTTTACTGGGTCGAAGAAGTTCATGTTCAGATTCATCCTCTGTATCAATTGGTCGGGATCTTTTTGAGATATATATAGAGGTCTGCATATAGTCTGGTGTAAGATAGGTAGAAGATGAGGATGATGGTTTATGGTGAGACAATGATGATAGAAGGGAGAAGAAGGTATGAATCATGTTGGGGGATGGTACCAATGTTTTTTTCTTTGGATGTAACTGAGTCAAGTAAGCTTGGACAGTATTATGTGGTATCTTGTGGACAGGGTAATTAGGAATGGAAGATGTGTAATGTCCAGCTGTTGTGCTAGGTAGAAGAGGCAGACAATTGGCAGGATTTGTGTTATATGGTGACACACTGCTAAGGGGTGAAATTATATGTATGGGATGAGTGGAAGGAATATCATGATTAAGAATGGAGGTATTAGGGGATACATGATTCATTGGAAAGGATACATCAGAATTAAGATTTGAACAATTATCAGTAGTATCAGAGACATGTACTGAATGTTCTGTAGTAGAAGGTAGGTTATTAGATTTATCTGAATTAAGAGTCACAGATAAAGTAATGTCATCAGAAACTAACTCCGGATGAGGTGGGGGTAGTTAGAACATGAGGATTTGTAGGTGGATTAGAGGGTGGAAATTTCAGGTGATGCAAGGAGATAGTTTCTGTAGGAGGATGATGTGGGGATGAATCGTTGGTGGTAACTGTCACCGGAGGTGGGGATTCTGGTAAAGTTTGAGATGATGTTTTAGAAGTAGTATGTTTAGTGAATCTCAAAGCATGAGTAACCCGAATAGATTGATCAAACCTTCTATCCAACAGTTCTGAAAACTGTTTTTTCTGACCATCGGTCCAAGTATCATCTTGCATAGATGTGAATTCCTTATGAGTTTGGCAATATTTGATACCATGACCTAGTTTACCACAAAAAAGGCAAAATTTAGTAAGCCTCTCATACCTGAGATCCACATTGCAGAAGAAATTATTACCAATAGGAATTCGAAGACTTCTGAACAGAGGTTTGAAGATATTAATCTTGATCTTTGCCCTTGCAAATAAACACCAGTTGGCAGCATCAGCAATAACAATAGGCTTAACTGAACCAATTTTTGCCGCCATGGTTGAAATGAAGTCGATGGTGAGGAGATTGACTGGGAGTCCATAGAATTGAACCCAAAACTCTACTTTATCAAATAAATACTCATGTGGGAGTTTGTTAGGAAGACACCTTTCAAGAATAATTAGATGATTGCTGAACTTCCACGGACCATTATCCATAGTGTATTCAAGATCATCTACACATTCAAACTTAGCAGAGAACGAGCCATTGAAGTATTCTGCTACCTTAACATTGCCATCACACTTCCACATTTTTGACACTGTGGCAATGATAATATGAGATGGGTATTGCTTCTTGGATAGGATTTTGAAAAAAATATATTGTTGCTATTCTGCTTGAGGATTGGAGAAGGAAGAAGGGCTAGAATCCTGATAGGTGGATGTCGTCGATGAGAACAGGGCGCCAAATTTGTCTATTATTTCAGAAAATGTTGGAGATTCCATAACAGGGATGTAAGCAAAGAAAATTGGAACAGAGCACAAAGTAAGAATGGAATTGGAATGCAGATGATATTGGTGAGTAGATAATAGATTATTGTAGAGAAGGATATAATGGAAAGGAATACTACCAAAATAAGCCATATCAGCGACGAAATTAGCGACGCCAACTTAAAACGTCGCTAATATTTCTAGAATTAGCGACGCCAAAAGTAAGCGTCACAACACGTCACTGATAGCGACAAACAACGACATATTGTGACTACCTTTAGTGTAATAAAAAGCAACGTCGTTGACTTGTCGGAAAACGTCGCCAGTTTTATTAGTTCAGCGACGTTTAGCATCGCAAAGCTTATGGCATCGCCGAATATTAAAGGAAAGTCGACGCTTTGCGACGTATTTACAGACGTCGCTAACTTGCTGCTAAATAGGGTTTCCTCGGTTCGACATTTCATTTCTCCATCTCACCAAATTTTTTGTTCCCGCCCTTCTTCCCCCAACCTCGACGACAGCCCGACCCCCTTCCCCCCGGTGCCGATCATCCTCCTTCTCCACCGCGAGCCCCTTCTCCTCCCTCTGGCGAGCCCTTTCTCCTCTTCCTCCTCCACCGCGAGCCCCTTCTCCTCCTCCACCGCGAGATCCTCCTCCTCCATCACCGAACTTGTCCTCCTCCTCCTCCTCCACCACCGCGAGGAGACTGAAGGTAAACCCTAACCCTAATTGAGGTGTTTTTCATGTCCAAAATGGACACGGAGACACATTACGACCATGTGTTCACTGATACAGTGTGTTCGTGAGGTTTTGGACACTTTGTGTCCATTTGTTGGACACGTGGACACCCCCAAGCATGCATATATATGTATTTCACCTCTGTACACTTAATCTCCTACTTACACTTGTGTATTTTCGTATTAATTTGGATTTACATATTGGGTTTGGGTTTCGATATAGTGTTTGATACATTGTTTCACCGTGCAACATTCCTACTCTTAGAGACGTTTAGTACACAACTAATTATTTTATCCTAGTTCGCAAGTGTACTTTTGGGTAATCTAGGTATATTAGTTTACCAATATCCCCAATGGCCGGAGATTTTAAGGATCGCTGCATTGCAAAAAATGATAGCAACACCTATGTAGTTATCAATTTATTTGTTTTATGTTATCAATTTATCTGTTTTATCTGCTGCAAAACTTTTACAAAAATAACTATTTTATAAATATACACGAGTACGACTTGTACAGTGCAACATAGACTTGTACGATATCACGTCCATGGAGACTTATTGATTCGACGGAATCGAAGCAAATAAGTATGATTAGATTGTTGTAGAGGGTTGATGTTACTAAAGAGAAATACAATCTGTTTGTTCTAGAGGGTTGATGTTACTAAAGAGAAATACAATTTGTTTGTTGTAATGGGTTGATAGTATTATTCAAACACCTCTGAAATCCAAGAGCCATCAGAGTACACTAGAGGTCTCTCTCCACTATAATAGAATTGGTTTTAGTTATGATGTATAGGTGTGTATTGGACACAAAGCAGAAAGGACAGGACGAGAAGAACTCCATATACATATTTTGGTGAGTGTCTTTGCCTAATACAAGTTTGACACTAACCAGTTTGAAGCATCTTTGTGCTTCCTAGGTTTAAGTTGGGGATCACATAAGTACAACAAGAAGTAAAAGAGAAAGGAAATGTTAGTTAATATAAGTTGTCATTATATAAAAGCCTTCTATATCCGTCCTACATCTGGAACTATGCGCAAATCAAGAACTATCACTGGAGTATAGGAAGATTAATAAAATTTCACTAAACCCCTAGTTCTCTTTATTGTTGAAGTATATGATCCAATTAGTCAACATCTATTTGTTGAAGTATGGTACTCCATTCTTCGTAAGTTCTAGCTATATATGCCTCAAGATCCAATACTCAAAAATCCCAAGAAGAAGAAGAAGACAAGTGTGAGTTCTACAGTATGGTTCTCTTTGTAGAATTGTGTCTTATTTTAGACAACAAGGGTTTTCTATTTTTACAGGTAACATGGCAACATGTGTAAGGGAACATATAGGAGTGTGTTTGTGTTTGAAAGGGAGTGTCACAAGAGTAAGGTGTGAGCATGTGTTAGTATTTTAAGCTGTGAGAGGGTTTGTTCTATTGAGGTTAGTGTTTGTTACAATTATATTATTTGTGACTATCGATCTTACCAGATGGCACCCATGACCCGAGGAGCGGCACGTCGTTTGAGGGAAACAGTGAATGCTGAGGTGGCTCCTCCTACAGTTAAGGAGGAAGTGGCACCGGTTGCTAGTGAGACCGGGAGTTCTATTCATCCAGTACCGGTAGCTAGTGAGACCGGGAGTTCTATTCATACAACACTTGCAAGGGACGACATCTCTTCTCACGCCAAAGATCTCGCTTTTTCGAGGTGGTTGCGTGATCGTATCACTGAGCGTTTGCGTGAGCTGCGTGGTTCTTATTATCTATTAGTACTTATTTGTATTGGACTATTTGTATTGGGTTGTTTTTGCATTAGACTATTTGTATTGGACTACATATATAAATTAGTACTGTGTCAATCTCTGGATTGTATTGGACTACGACATGGTGATCAGGACATAGTCCCTGCAGCCATTCGACTGGCGAGGCAGAAACTATGTATCCGTAGATAAAGTTGACTATCCTCCGACCCTCATCCCTCGGCAATGATGATACGACAACCAACCAGAGAGGATACTCTGAGAGATCCATCTGAGTAGGACGTATACTGTGAGAGATCACCTTTACAAGAATGATATCAGTAGTGGAATTGAGTGTTGGAGGAGATATTATCAGAGTATACGTCCTACTCAGATGGGTCTCTCACCATTAATATTTTTTTCTGACGGCATGGTGGATGTGCTCCCTCAACATATTCTTGCTCCGAGCCAAAATATTGCCCTAGAGCTCAGGGGGACATCCTTCGTGTAGAGCTCGAGTGAGAGGTTCCTGACAGTATGGTGGTCTCCTTTGTCAAAGTATTCGTGCTCATCCCACATTGCTTATAGGACGAGCATGGATACTTTGACAAAGTTGACTGTCCTCCGACCCTCATCCCTCGGCAATGATGATACGATAACCTATCACTATATCTTATATAGTAGTAGATGATGTCTTAGTATTACATTATGTGAGTTCATCTTGATTCTGTTACATTCTTCAGATACTAGATACGATAAGAACATATACTACACCATATGTACAGAACATAGATGATTCACACTAATGTATGCTAGAATAAAACTTGGGTTGTGTTCTGAGCCATCCGTTCTCACACTTAAAATACATATGAATTAGAACTATATTTTGTATTTTCGGCGAACCCAGGGATTGAATTCTGTATTTTGTATTTTGGTTTCTGTATTTTATCTCCAGCTCCATTTGCATTAATCTACGGTACGACATGGTGATCAGGACATAGTCCCTGCAGCCATTCGACTGGCGAGGTAGAAACTATGTAGCCGTAGATAAAGTTGACTGTCCTCCGACCCTCATCCCTCGGCAATGATGATACGACAACCTATCAAAATCCTCGACTCTCTTTCGCTTCTTGGATATTGACCCAGTTTCCAATCTCTCATTTCCCTCCGGGTCTACTCTACTCCCAATCTTTTCCTCTTTTATACACGGATCTGCAGAATCAATACCATCCAAGGAAGGCAAAACTGAATCAGCATTGTCTTCCGGATCATCCTCATCAAGGCATAACGGGCTGCTCAGCGTGCCCAGCTTCTTCAACTTCTCGCTGGCTGCAGAGTCGAAATGGGAACGGGTCCTCTTTGCCGGCCCGGAGCTCTGACTCGCACTCGTCGCCGCGCTACCAGTTTTTTCTCCTCCTCTGATGTGGGTCATAAGAAAAGAAATTTTGTACCTCTTCTTCACATAAACGTTATTGCCGCCTTGTACTCGAGCCTCCTCGTCTGTGACGCTATCCAACTTCTCGGTGCCTAAATTGTCACTCGAATCTCCCATTCGACTCGTATCGTCCACTTTTTCGCCTTTTTTTTTTGCTCCCTGTCTTGTAATCATCTGCTATCACCGTCGACTCATTCGACTCCTTCTCCGATGACTCCGAGGAGGAGAAGGGGGAGGAAGAAGACTCGGAGAAGGAGACGAATGAGTCGACGGTGATAGCAGATGATTGCAAGACAGGAAGCGAAAAGACAGGCGAAGAAGAGGACGATACGAGTCGAAGGGGAGATTCGAGTGACAATGTAGGCACCGAGAATTGGATAGCGTCACAGACGAGGAGGCTCGAGTACAAGGCGGCAATGATGTTTATGTGAAGAAGAGGTACAAAATTTCTTTTTTTATGACCCGCGTCAGAGGAGAGAAAATCGATAGCGCGGCGACGAGTGCGAGTCATAGCTCCGGCCCGAAAAAGAGGACCCGTTCCCATTTCGACTCTGCAGCCAGCGAGAAGTTTAAGAAGCTGGGCACGCTGAGCAGCCCGTTATGCCTTGATGAGGACGATCCGGAAGACAATGCTGATCAAGCATCTTCCTTCTTCTCTCCTCCACCATGGCTCTGGACCCATATGCTCCTCCTTACTTCCCTTCTTCTTATTTGACTCTCTCAGCCACATATGATATCCACCTCAAGTGTAGAGTCGGGGGAGAAGAAGTGGGCAGGAAGAGAAGGGGGAAGCAGTACAGCCGGCGGCATGACCCGGAGGAAGTACAGATATTTTCTTCAAATCTGTAGGAGAACTATAAGGATATATCTTTTCATAACATGTCACCTTGTCAAAGACCCTTAATGTGAATATCATGTTACCGCGGTGTCGGAAGACTAACATGTCATAATTTTTTAAGTCGTGTGTTTTGACATAATCCTTCCAACTCTTTCCTCCTATGTAGTAATCTTGAAACTTAAGAATAGAAACTACCTCTACGAGAACAATGAAGGAAAATTTTCTTTCATCTCCGATTCAAGTTCCCAGGTCGACTCCTCGACCGAATGATTGCTCCAGCGTACGCGGACGAGAGGGATCGTTCGATTCCGCAGTAGTTTATCTTTACGTTGTAAGATTTGGACAGGCACTTCAACATATGATAAGTCGGCCTTTAGCTCCAGCTGACCAAAATCTACCACATAGCTTGGGTCGTGCACGTACTTCCATAACTGAAAGACGTGGAAGACATTATGCACAACGCTAGCGCTACCGGCAGGGCAATCTGATAGGCCACTGGGGCGACTCGCTTGAGTACTTCAAATAGACCAACGAATCTCGGACTCAACTTTTCCTTTGCACCAAACCGAGTAACTCTACGCATAGGCGACACTTTAAGAAATACGTGATCGCCCTCTTGAAACTCGAGGGGTTGACGGTGGACATCCGCGTAACTTTTTTGTCGACTCTATGCAGTCTTTAATCTTTTCCGAATAAGCTTGACCTTCTCCACGGTCTGTTCCACTAGCTCCAGGCCAAGAATCTGTCGTTCCCTGACTTCATCCCAGCAAATGGGTGATCTACACTTCTGGCCGTACAAGGCTTCGTACGACGCCATTTGGATGCTGGATTGATAGCTATTGTTGTATGCAAATTCGGCCAACGGTAGATGAACGTCCCAACTCGACTTGAAATCAATTGCGCAGAGCCGTAACATGTCTTCGAGAATATGATTCACCCGCTTCGTTTGGCCGTCAGTCCGCGAATGGTAAGCTGAGCTGAACTACAACTTGGTACCTAAAGCCGACTGAAGGCTACTCCAGAAGCGTGATAGAAATCATACATCCCGATCAGAGATGATGGATACAGGGACTCCGTGCAGCCATACTATCTCGTCAAGATAAATCTGAGCTAGGGGATCAACGCTCCAAGTAACTTTAATGGAAATGAAGTGCGCTGACTTGGTTAGTCGATCAATGATGACCCAGATGGCATCATTTTCTTACGGCCTCTTCGGTAGGCCAACAACAAAGTCCATAGTGACATAATCCCATTTCGATTCTGGAATGGCAAGGTTCTGCATCTCCCCGCCCGGTCTCCGATGCTTAGCTTTTACCTGCTGACAGGCCATGCATTACGTCACAAAGAGTGCCACATCTCTCTTCATTCCATGCCACCAGAAGGTCGTGAGGAGGTTCTTGTACATCTTTATGCTGCCAGGATGCAAGGTATATTTCGCTTAGTGCGCCTCCGTCAATATCTCCTTTCTAAGTTCTAAATCGTCCGGAATGTATAGCCTACCCTTCAATCGAAGCATGTCGATTTCGTCTATCGTAAAGCCGGTCGCACTACCCGTTGAAATTTGCTCTCGCACTTTCTTCAGGTATGGATCATCCTTCTGAGCGGTCTTGATCTTTTCCTACAAGCTCGGCTCTAACTGCATCTACGCCAACTGCACATCCCCGAATCGAACCCGGAGGTCGATGCATACCTCTTCTAGGTCACGTAGCAGTCTGCGGTCGATGGATAGTGAGGCAATATACTTCTGATTCAGAGCGTCCGCCACAACATTTCTCTTTTTTGGCGTATAGTCAATAATCAAGTCGTAATCTTTGATTAGTTCAAGCCAGCGCCTTTGCCGTAAGTTTAGCTCCTTCTTCATGAATAGATACTTGAGGCTCTTGTGATCTGTATAGATCATGCACGCCATGCCATAAAGATAGTAACGCAATAATTTCAATACGAACACAATTGTCGCTAACTCCAGGTCATGGGTGGGATAGTTCTTCTCGTGCGGCTTTAGCTGTCGAGAACCAAAAGATATCACCTTATTCTGTTGCATTAGCACACACCCCAAACCCTGGCCGGATGCATCGCTGAATATCTGGAATACTTCATTCCCTTCTAGAAGTGCAAGTGTCGGGGCCGAGATGAGTCGTTGCTTTAACTCCTGGAAGGAAGCTTCACAGTCGTCTGACCATTTAAAAGCAACTCCTTTCTGGGTGAGGCGAGTCAGAGGCGACGCGATCTTCGCGAAGTCTTTCACGAAGCGTACGTAGTATCCTACTAGGCCAAGGAAGCTACAAATTTCGTCGACTGACGCTAGCCATTTCCAATCGACAACGGCTTCAACTTTCTTTGGGTCGAATGCTATGCCTTCAGATGAAATAATGTGTCCGAGGAATGCAACGCTGCTCAGCCAAAATTCATACTTGCTTTGCTTCGCATACAACTGATTTTCCCGAAAGGCCTTATGCACGGTCCACAGATGCTTAGCGTGTTGCCACTTGTCCTTTGAGCAGACGAGTATATCGCTGATGAAGACTACTACGAACTTGTCGAGGAAGGGTCAAAACACTCGACTCAATAAATCTATGAAAGCAGCTGGGGCATTCGTTAGGTTGAACGACATTACCCGAAATTTGTAACAGCCGTATCGAGTACGGAAGGCTGACTTCGACACATTGTCCGGATTGATCTTGAGTTGATGGCAGCCCGATCGAAGATCAATTTTAGAAAATATCGAAGCACCTTACAACTGATCGAACAGGTCGTCTATGCGGGACAATATATATTTGTTCCGGATGGTAGCTTTGTTCAGCTCTCGGTAGTCGATACAAAGATGCATTGAGCCATCTTTCTTTTGACAAACAACACGGGCGCTCTCCATGTAACCCCACTTTCTCAATTTTTGGATTTTAAAAGTTTTTCTTCTAAATCGAGTTAGATTGAATAAATAGATTCTAATTAAAGTTACTATATGAGATTTAAATTATTTTAGCAAGAGCATTAATTCATGAATTGGTTATAACAAACTCATGCGGTCCCCAAATTTCTAACAACTTCATAACCACATAACAAATTCTCTAACATAAATTAGGTATTTTTGTAAATACTTTAGTGGAGGAGCTTAATTGAAAATCCACCCAACTTTCTTTCTGTATATATTTGATGAGGAGAGAGAAATGATTCACAAACTTCATTTCTCCACTTCTGAGAATAGAGCTCGAGATCCCTCTCTATGTTTTCCTCCAAAATTCCTAAACGTTCCCTAACCCTAACTCTAACTTCTTGGAGATTCGGCCATGGCGAGCGGCAATCCCCTTCCGAGAGGCTACTGACCTCCACACCGGCATCTGAGCCATCGGAAGCGAGATCTCCTTCCCGGGGTGGCTAGCTGTTCATCTCCTCGGCTTGCGACTCTTCCACAGCAGCGTCCGTTCGTCTCTGGCCACTCCGATCCACGGTGGTTCCTTCAAGGGCACGCGGACTCGCAGTAGAGTATCGTCATTATATGACGTCCTTCCGGCGGTGAGATTTCTTCCTCTTGACTAAGCAACGATGGCGACAATGGCCTCCTGGTCAGCGAAGCACGGGCGGATCTTCGGTGAGTTCCTCCTTTGGACGGCGATCGTTCCCTCGACGACACAGTAATTTGGTTGAATGGTTGCTCGAGACGATAACAAGTCGGACGAGCTTGATCTTCCTCGACAAGTGGATTCGATCGGCGGCGACATCGTAACTCTAAGGAGCGGACAGATCTACAACATTTTGTGAGTTGATTCTTCAGATCTGAAGGGATGATGGATCATCTTGATTCTAAACCAGTTTTTATTTGTTGTTTCCGATTTCTTAGGATCTAGGTTAGCGGTGCCATTTCAGAGTGATTGCTAAACGAGTTCGTCCTCTGTGGCTATGCACCAACCAAAATGTGGACAGCAACTGACCAATCAACCTATTTTTCTCTTGAGTTTGTAGCAATCCAGTAAGTACCAGATTGTCTTGTGTTCTTGAAACTGTATGATCCTTTAAATAATTCTGATTGTTAATTACGGTGTCGGAACAGTTCCCAAACTTCGTGTCACGACCCGTACCCTAAAGTAAGGGCACGAGACATGGATACGTCCAGCCTACGCCGCAGTGTCGGCGGTAGAACGCCGTCCTAGGTCAAACATCTAACAATATAAAGGTACCTGTACAGTATATTCACTTCGAATGGAGGTGACATAACAAATACAGTCTCAATCATATCTAAGGTAGAGCATGATAAAAGATAGATAAAACATGAAATCCACAAGGAGATACAGCAGATAGAAGTCTAAGTGTCTAGGATACACAAACCCAGAAAACATCTCTAATCTCAAATACAGTAATCCATAGAGTAAATACAGCTCAAGACAACTGAAAAATAAAATAAAAATATCCTAGCTATCTATCCAACATCTACTGTGTCTTCTCTAGGCTAGCAGGCAACATCCAAGCTATCTGTAAAATTTATCAACAGGTCCAGTCAGGACAGGAGCGAGCACAGTACATCTCAACAAATCATAACAGGTCAGAAAATATAAACATGCTAGAGAGTAAGATACAGGAAACTGAAGAACAACATGATGTAAAAAGAGAGAGACTGCAAGTAAATAGCTATAATATATAGAGAACTATCAGTGACTAGTGATTCAGAGCACAAGATAGTTATGTAAACGGTACGATGTTGCACACGAGTAATCTAAAGAGGTTGCACACGAGTAATCTACTGGATTGATTACATAACCACTTCTACTCTCCCGCCCCAATCAATACACAAGGATCTAGCCAAGTTATGTTATTGCACACGAAGTATAGTCGCACACGAAGATCATGTGAGCACATGAGTATACACGATTTTACACGATTTGCACACGAAAAGCACGAACACAAGGAGTACACGATGCTCATGATAAAGTACACGAAATACTCGATGTATCCGCTAAGGGGATAACATCGCACGACAAGATCCATATAGTACTAATCCGTGTTTCCAACGTGTCAGCATCATGTAAAGTAATCTAAAGCAGAAAATATACTCCTAAGCAGGATATGAAATGATCAGAGAATGTACTCGCCTCGATTTGATTGGAGTCGACGTGCGCGACACGAACGTATCGACACGAGGTAGGTACAATGCTATGCTCCACAGAGGGTCCCAAACGACGACACGGGCAGTCCCAATGAGTCCAGAATAGTCCAAATAGCCTAGTTTGGTATATAAAAGTCTAAAATCAGGGTTTGGTACGATAATCAATCAAGAAATATAAAATGACTATCGTAGTCACAATTTATGATTTCAGAAAAATATAATTAAATAAATATAATAAATTTTTGGAAATCCTTATAATGTTAAAAACTATATCTGTATTAATCAACATATTTTAGATAATATTTCAAAACCCAGAAAAATCAATTCTGTACTAATATTCCTATTTTGTCAAATATGAATTTAGGGAAAAGATTAACTATACAAAATTATCCAAAAATTGTTTATAATAAATTAGGAAAAATAGATATTATATTAATCGAGATATTTTGATATTAGTTAATAATAAGGGAAAACATTCTAGTATCAATATATTTATAATTATATTAGTAAAACTTACGCTTCGGGCAAATATCACTAAATGAATAATTAAACTAATAATTTAGGTCAAAACTTACTATTAATATTTTAGAAATTTTATTATATATTTTTATATAATTTTCCAAGTAAGTAATTACGTTAATATAATAATACCAATAAAATAATAATGAGACCAAATTATATACTTTACACATAAGTATCTCAATATTTATATTAATAGAAAAACTAATTAACTATAACTATTTAACTAAAAATTTCCTAATTATAGATTAATAATTAATCAATAACATTAATAATACTAGTAACAATATTACAATAATACTTTTAATAATAAATAATAAATAATAATAATAATAATAATAATAATAATAATAATAATAATAATAATAATAATAAAATAATAATAATACTACCATCATTATAACCACTATTATATACTATTATATATTAATACTATATATAACTAATATATATAAACTAATATATTAAAACATAGTATATAATATATAATCAGAGGGACTAATCCCCAAATTCCCAAAGAACGAATGGAGAAGGGGCTCACAGCTGGAGGGGGGGTTCTCGGCCAGGGGGCTCCGGCGGGTTTCGCCGGCGGAGGGGCTTCCGGCACAGGAGATCGTGCCGGTGGGCGGGTCTCTCCAAGAAAGGCGACGGGAGGACGCGGCCAGGAGTGGCGGAGCTTGGCGGCAGGGTCGGTCGGCGAGCTGGGTGGCGAACCACAGGCCGGGGGCGCGATGGCGGGTCTGGAGGTCGGGGCTCCAGGCGCCGGAGGACGGGCTCAGGCAGATCTGCACGGTGGGGCACCGGACGTCTCCACGGATGGCAGCTGGGAGCTTGGTCGGCGGTAGGATTGGGGGTTCTGCCCTAACGAGCGGCGACGGGAACGGTTAGGATCTCACTCACTCTCTCTCTCGTGATGTTTTGGCGGTTGTGGTGGCGTTGGATGGTCGGGCTCCGACCGAAGATGACTGGTGGTGGCGTGTAGGCTATGGTGGTGGTAGTGGATGGTGTTGATGGTGGCTGTGGTGAGGGGGCGCTGGTGGTGGACGATGGTGGTGGTGATGGCGTCGGCTGTGGTGATGGTGGTGGACGAGGATGGGGAGTCGGGATGGCCGGTCGGAAATGGACAGGAATGGTGGTCGGGATTGGCCGGCTGGAAATAGTGTCGGGATCTATCCATGGAGGATGGGTTGGCAGCGGCAAATGAATACCTAGGGATTTGTGTAATTGATTTGTGTGTAACCTAATGGGGAGGCTCCATATATATAGGATAGAGTGAAAGCCCTAAGGTCAAAAATGTAAATGTAATAGCAATTAGGAAAAATTAAGGAAAAACTAACATACTAACATTAATGCTAACTGCTAACTGATTTATCTGCTAATAATTAGTACTAAATAATATTAGCTATAATTTAATTAATTACTAGTTACGGCTAATTAACAAATGGCTAATTACAAATTAGCCAAGATTTCTAATGACTTAAAATATAGTAATTTATTTACTAATTGTTTATACATATACTTAACAATCATTTATTTAGTAAATAAATATATTTTAAAATTCCAAAATTTAATAAACATCTCTCCATATAGAACAACATTTATAAATTATTGATTTTAAGGAATGGGCAGAAAAATTCCAATAGGATAAAATCGCATAAAATAATAACCCAAAACCAACAAGGACCGATAGCAATTACGGTCGAAAATGTTTTCTCAATAATAGAATTTGCACGATTTTCGAGATCCAGAAAAAATCAGAGAAAAGAAAAAAATACAATTTTTTCGAAAATATCCAAGAATTCAATTAACGGAGGTTACAAATCTACCCTCCTTAAAGAAATTTTGTCCTCGAAATTAAAGGTTGGCAAGGGAGTTAAAACACGATAGAAATTTAGGCAATAACTCAGACACGATCAAAAGGCAACGACCATAGCACGATCAAGATAATCAACTCGAAATTGTTTAGACACGACTATTGATTTGGCACGATAGAATCACAGTATGATTAACATTGTTTAGATACAAATCAGGAATAAATTCAGGTTATGTAGTCATGATCTTAATCACGGCTAAGGGAACGAATGGAGAACGAAATTCGAGTATAGAACGATCGGTAGTTAGATTTGATAAAAATCAGACTCTAGGTCGTATTGGCACGATCAAGATCCAAGCTTAGTTATGATTGGCGATAAAATCATGATTTCGGAATCAAGGTCCTTATAGGCACGATTTAGGAAGAAACCCAAGTTATTTAGGGACAATTTAGAGTAGAGTGACAAAAATTAAAATCTAGTCATGTTTAGGAGTGATAACTGGCGCGAATGACTAGAGAATCAATCATTGAGGCACAATGGGAGTATCATTCCGACAAGATCAGAACTCAATTTGTGACAAGTTCATAAATCAAATCGGGTAGTCGCGATCAAGGACAAAATTTTCAAGCACGATTCAGAGGCAAAATCGGTACGATAGTCATGATCGTTAGAATCACGACCATGGGATTCATAGTCGTCTAGTCATGTCAGGTCATCTAGGCACGACTAATCACAAGAAGTTCAGATATAATCAGGAAGTAAATCATGGTCAGAAAAGGGTTTGGTACCAGTGTTAAAATTCGAACATGATCATAATCGTTAGTTCAACACGATCGAAGATAAAGTCAGTTTAACCTTGGTCAAATAGTATTTAGGTATGATGAAGAGTATGGTGGTAGCGTAGGCATAACCTACCATCAATTTCCGGTATGATCAAGAATAGTACGAAACTTAATCGCGATTGGAACAGAATTTAGTCATTTTCAAGAATAAATCAGAGTTTTATGCATGAGTGATATGGGTATCGAAGTTTGATTACGATCAAAATTGAAATATTGACACGATAAAGAATAAGGCTAATCAATATTTGAATTTAGGTTCAAAAAATTTGAAATCGAGATTTTTGAGCACGAGCAACATATTGTTAGAGATCCAGGTCACGGTTGAATTTAAATCAATTGAGTACGGTCAAGGATCAAGACCATTGGTACGATAAGGGGTACTATTCAAGAAAAATCAAATCAAAAGTTCAAGGAACGAATGTCAATAGCATTGAAATCTAATATATTAAGAATATTTAGTCTTGATACGATCTAAGTTGATCAATTCTGGGAAATCAAGATTTGGGCAATATGGAGGATAAGGTCATCGAAGTCTGAGCACGAGCATAAAAGGATGGAGATTCAGGTCATATTTAAATTTGATTCAGTTGAGTATGAACCCAAGACATTAATGTGATAAGAAAGGATGATCAAGGCTGATTGGTCATGATTAAGGGAGCTAGGATTCAATGATATTGAAAACTCTTTAGGGAAAACAAGGAAAGATTTCATAAGAAGTCAAGTTAATCATCTCTCTCTAATATCATCAAGTTTATCATTTGCCAATCATATTTTTATCTCACAAGTCCCAATATAAAAATCAACCTTTATATGACTATCATCAAAATTTTATAACCTTCAATCATCTAAACCTTTACCACGATCACCATAGACAAAATTCCAAACTTCTAAAACATTTTCCACGAAGCATACCCCTCTTAATTAGGTATTAACACTTATTCATTTAATCAAATTTTCACCTCGTCCTAAATTAGATCCGAAATCTCTAAATCCAATTTATGAATCCTTGTACTTGTTTAAATCAAGTATCGTATTTACTCAACTCTAATACCACTATGTCATACAAAATTTATTCTTATTTATAAATCAACCTTCATATTTTCTTCAACGTTCACTTCAAATATTATCCTTTTGAATTCTACAATTTTCCCCAATCATCTAAAAATAATTCATATAACTCAAAATCCTTGTGTTCTCTCTGTCTCTAGTCACCCAAATATTTTGATTCCTACAAAATCATCATATGATAACCAATTACGTCATTTTCAAACTAGATGATTTACGTCACTTTCTCAACATTTTTTAGGTAAAATGATATGAAGAGTCAAGGGTTTTCAAAGTATACATAACAGAATTAGATACGAGACAGGAAATTGATGTAATCAGGACAGTTATATAAGGCAAGAATGATAGTAATAAAATATTGGTAGGAAGAGAATGATAATAGAATCTGTTCTGCTTATCTATTTAAAAGAAGGAACCATTTTGAAACTAGAACTATAATATCAAATCCAAAATAAGGTCTAGCAAAAATCATCGATTCATTGTATTATGAAGAAATTTATAGCAAAAGTTACACAAAGATTTATAATAACAGCTAAAACTACTCCTACTCCTAAGTTAAATAATGAGAAGCAAAACAAAAAACAACCCATAATTCTTTTTCTGAAAGACTGAACAAAAGTAGAAAAAATATGTTCAAAAGTTTTTAAGGTACAATCTGATAGTCATATGCGTCTATCCAAAATCATGATACTCTAAATCCTCGTCATACTAGTAAGCAAGGCTACGATAATCACAGAGTCCTCGACTAAGGCACATACCTCTAGAATCATGGTATTTAAAATTTTTGCGATGCCGCTAGCTTGGCTGCAAAAACCTTAAATTCCCACACCCAAGAAATATATCCAAAGTCAGACTATATGTCCTCACCATGCTGGCTAATATGACTGTAGAAGACTAGATTCCATAACTTAGATGACCTAGCCCATATAATTTTATCTTGACAAAAATTAAATTAAATCAACAATGGATACCCAAAAATTAAATTTATTAACTAACCAAGAAAGATAAATATAAACTATTAGAATCAAATTTCAAGATATTTTATAATAAGATTCTCAAGGGTCATCCCAGGAATCTCTCAAGGAATCCTAATTGTGATTGAGTACCTTCAAAAATATATCCTAATCCTACTGCAGGCTGTAGTGATACTCTAGTTCGAATACCACTACACAACTCGACCTGCATGGGCCACCACTAAAAATGTGTCACGACCCGCACCCTAAAGTAAGGGCACGAAACGTGGGTACGTCCAGCCTACGCCACAGTGTCGGCGGTAAAACGCTGTCATAGGTCAAACATCTAACAATATAAAGGTACCTGTACAGTATATACACTCCGAATAGAGGTGACATAGCAAATACAGTCTCAATCACATCTAAGGTAGAGCATGATAAAAGATAGATAAAATATGAAATCCACAAGGAGATACAGCAGATAGAAGTCTAAGTGTCTAAGATACACAAACCCAAAAAATATCTTAAATCTCAAATACAGTAATCCGTAGAGTAAATACAGCTCAAGACAACTAAAAAATAAAATAAGAATATCCTAGCTATCTATCCAACATCTAATGCGTCTCCTCTAGGCTAGCAGGCAACCTCCAAGCTATTTGTAAAATTTATCAACAGGTCCAGTCAGGACAGGAGCGAGCACAGTACATCTCAACAAATCATAACAGGTCAGGAAATATAAATATGCTAGAGAGTAAGATACAAGAAACTGAAGAACAACATGATGTAAAAAGAGAGAGACTGTAAGTAAATAGCTACAACATATAGAGAACTATCAGTGACTAGTGATTCAGAGCACAAGATGGTTATGTAAACGGCACGATGTTGCACACGAGTAATCTAAAGAGGTTGCACACGAGTAATCTACTGGATTGATTATATAACCACTTCTACTCCCCCGCCCCAATCAATACACAAGGATCTAGCCAAGTTATGTTATTGCACACGAAGTATAGTCGTACACGAAGATCATGTGAGCACATGAGTATACACGATTTCACACGATTTGTACACAAAAAGCACGAACACAAGGAGTACACGATGCTCATGATAAAGTACACAAATACGAAATATCCGATGTATCCACTAAGGGAATAACATTGCACGACAAGATCCATATAGTACTAATCTGTGTTTCCAACGTGTCAGCATCATGTAAAGTAATCTAAAGCAGGAAATATACTCCTAAGCAGGATATGAAATGATCAGAGAATGTACTCGTCTCGATTTGATTGGAGTCGATGTGCGCGACACGAACGTGTTGACACGAGGTAGGTACTATGCTATGCTCCACATAGGGTCCCAAACGATGAGACGGGCAGTCCCAATGTGTCCAGAATAGTCCAAATAGCCTAGTTTGGTATATAAAAGTCTAAAATCAGGGTTTAGTACGATAATCAATCAAGAAATAGAAAATGACTATCATAGTCACGATTTATGATTTCAGAAAAATATAATTAAATAAATATAATAAATTTTTAGAAATCCTTATAATGTTAAAAACTATATCTGTATTAATCAACATATTTTAGATAATATTTCAAAACCCAAAAAAATTAATTCTGTACTAATATTCCTATTTTGTCAAATATGAATTTAGGGAAAAGATTAACTATACAAAATTATCCAAAAATTGTTTATAATAAATTAGGAAAAATAGATATTATATTAATCGAGATATTTTGATATTAGTTAATAATAAGGGAAAACATTCTAATATCAATATATTTATAATTATATTAGTAAAACTTTCTCTTCGGGCAAATATCACTAAATGAATAATTAAACTAATAATTTAGGTCAAAACTTACTATTAATATTTTAGAAATATTATTATATATTTTTATATAATTTTCCAAGTAAGTAATTACGTTAATATAATAATACCAATAAAATAATAATGAGACCAAATTATATACTTTACACATAAGTATCTCAATATTTATATTAATAGCAAAACTAATTAACTATAACTATTTAACTAAAAATTTCCTAAATATAAATTAATAATTAATCAATAGCATTAATAATACTAGTAACAATATTACAATAATACTTTTAATAATAATAATAAATAATAATAATAATAATAATAATAATACCATCATTATAACCACTATTATATAATATTATATATTAATACTATATATAACTAATATATATAAACTAATATATTAAAACATAGTATATAATATATAATCAGAGGGCCTGATCCCCAAATTCCCAAAGAACGAATGGAGAAGGGGCTCACAGCTAGGGGGGTTTCTCGGCCAGGAGGCTCCGGCGGGTTTCGTCGGCGGAGGGGCTTCCGGCACGGGAGATCGCGCCGGTGGGCGGGTCTCGCCAAGGACGGCGACGGGAGGACGCGGCCAGGAGTGGAGGAGCTTGACGGCAGGGTCGGTCGGTGAGCTGGGTGGCGGACCAC
Organism: Iris pallida; assembly: GCA_029216955.1. Lineage (NCBI taxonomy): Eukaryota > Viridiplantae > Streptophyta > Magnoliopsida > Asparagales > Iridaceae > Iris > Iris pallida. The sequence goes on from JANAVB010006796.1 coordinate 110,743, forward strand.
CGGCCGGGGGCGCGACGGCGGGTCTGGTGGTCGGGGCTCCAGGCACCGGAGGACAGGCTCAGGCAGATCTGCACGGCGGGGCACCGGACGTCTCCGCGGATGGCAGCTGGAAGCTTGGTCGGCGGCGGGATTGGGGGTTCTGCCCTAACGAGCGGCGACGGGAACGGTTAGGCTCTCACTCACTCTCTCTCGTGATGTTTTGGCGGTTGTGGTGGCGTTGGATGGTCGGGCTCCGACCGGAGATGATTGGTGGTGGCGTGTAGGCTATGGTGGTGGTGGTGGATGGTGGTGGATGGTGTTGATGGTGGCTGTGGTGAGGAGGCGCTGGTGGTAGACGATGGTGGTGGTGATGGCGTCGGCTATGGTGATGGTGGTGGACAAGAATGGGGAGTCGGTATGGCCGGTCGGAAATGGACATGAATGGTGGTCGGGATTGGCCGGCTGAAAATAGTGTCGGGATCTATCCATGGAGGGGTTGGCGGCTACAAATGAATACCTAGGGATTTGTGTAATTGATTTGTGTGTAACCTAATGGGGAGGCTCCATATATATAGGATAGAGTGAAAGCCCTAAGGTCAAAAATGTAAATCTAATAGCAACTAGGAAAAATTAAGGGAAAACTAACATACTAACATTAATGCTAACTGCTAACTGATTTATCTGCTAATAATTAGTACTAAATAATATTAGCTATAATTTAATTAATTACTAGTTACGACTAATTAACAAATGGCTAATTATAAATTAGCCAAGATTTCTAATGACTTAAAATATACTAATTTATTCACTAATTGTTTATACATATACTTAACAATCATTTATTTAGTAAATAAATATATTTTGAAATTCCAAAATTTAATAAACGTCTCTCCATATAGAACAACATTTATAAATTATTGATTTTAAGGAATGGGCAAAAAAATTCCAATAGGATAAAATCGCATAAAATAGTAACCCAAAACCAACAAGGACCGATAACAATTACGGTCGAAAATATTTTCTCAATAATAGAATTTGCACGATTTTCGAGATCCAAAAAATTCAGAGAAAAGAAAAAAATACAATTTTTCAAAAATATCCAAGAATTCAATTAATGGAGGTTACACTTCGGTTTAAATCTGGTGTCGATTTGGAAACCGTAGGCAGTTGAGATCGAGAGTAAGTTTTCAATCATTAGTTTTTCTTGATCCTTTGAGCATCTTTGAAGCTAAGTTTTCATTCTTGAAAGAGTAGTTCTGCAATTTCTTAGTCCCATTTATGACTCAGGCTCCATCCAATTGAACAGAGCCATGTCCGACTCTTGGGATGCACTTTCGATTCGTTGAACTCTTCCAAGTACTTATGATATTTTCTATCAATTTTTATTTCTCTATAATTATGTTTAAGTACGAGTTTGGCAAGTAACAGTAGTGTCGTGGTGTGACTTGTGTCGGCTAGATGTGTTCGTGTCCAAGACGTGTCTTATATACGGGTTTGTGGTGTGTAGTTGTGTTCTGTGTTCATATGGGTGTTTTCGAGCAAGCCGTGTCCGGACGTACATTCGTATCCAAGAAGTAGAGTGTGTCCGTACTTTGTTAGATGCAAGACCTGTAGCCGTGTTCGTGATTGGTGGAGCCTGCAGTAGTGTATTGGTGTTGAGATTTTGCTTGGGAGGGTTACAGGTTTTGTCACGACCCGGTCCCAATTGCTTGGGTCGAATCGGATCATGCCCAGCCTGCACCGTTGTTGAGACGGCGGCAGTAAGCTGTATCACTCATGCAGGTAAATAAAACAACACAGTCTAATTGCCACAACTTTAATAATTTGAATAGTTTAAAACTTTTTTTACAATGAAATGAAACATACATCTGAAGTACATTGCTTTCCACAAACATCATGAATTATAAAGAAAAAATCTAGGCAACCAGCTCATCAGTCTCGAGATCATCATCCTCTAGTTGGGATCACGGAACAAAGCCTCATCAGTGATACCTAAAATGTTGGGTCTCCAGTCAGGAGGGAGCAAAGTACAATTCATGCTAATCTTGACAATTAATTTAACAATAAAAATCATGCACTTTTAAACAGTTTGAAGATGAACAGTTTTTGAAATAAAACAGTATAGTGATGTGAATAGGCAATGTATATGACCGGCTTGGGTTACAGTAGTATCTAGCGATACGGTATGGCTTGTCCCCGTGTGAAGAGGGGAAAGCTAATACAGTCAGTTACAGTAGTCAGTTACAGTAATTTGGATGTGGTCATAAACATTACTCTACTCCCCCAATCCCCAACAGTACAGTCAATACTCCCGAAGGAGTTCGTGTATGAACAGTGGTTTAAAATTGCAGTGAAGTGATTATTAAATAATTGTAATCAACATAAATGTACTTGCCTTTGTTATGGTGACTGGATCGAGAGTCTGTACCGAGAAACTAGGTCAAACACTTCCCCGAAATCCTACATTTGAGATTCCAGACTTAGAAACAATATTCAACCCATATCTAGATGTGCTAGTTACAATCTCTAGTAGTAATGTCCTAATCAAGTTTTAAGTTGTATTAATCTACAGCTAACGATTACGTCGCAACTATGTGCGTTAATTAAGCCGGTTAATTGAATTATTTGGAAATATACGAGAATCAATTACAATTTAAAAAACTTTGTGTTTTGTAATATATTTATAAAAATATAATTTCTTTTAGCGACAAACAGTGAATTAATAATATTTTATTTATTTTAGCTAAACTCGTATTTAAGCCGTAAATTACGTCCTAACTACGAATATGAAATCAATCCAAACCACCCAAATTTACATCCACCAGAAAAGAAAAGAAAACAAACTACGCTACACAAATACATGGGCTCAGCTACTGGTCCTAGGGTGGGCTTATGCCCGATACATCTTTCTTTTACATTAAATAAGAAAATGACTGAATTATTAAATAAAATGCAGAATTTAAATGACTATAATATTTAGCCTAAAAAAAATAATAAATAAAAGAAAACTAGGAGTCTCAGACTCGGTCCATTTCCTCAAATTCGGTTTATGCCTCAACGTCCGGTCGGACCGGTGCGTTTGCATTTCGCCGGGGCCCACAGACCGGTACGGTCGTCGCCCGAAAAATCAGTTTAGAAATTCATTTTCGAAAGCCAATTTTGAAATCAATATAAATATAGTTTTTGTAAAAATTTGGGCAGCACTTCCTCTATTTCGGGTCAAACCCAAAACTGGGAAATGCGCCACAGAAAACCTGCAATTATTCCAAACCAGGGAAAACCCATTTGTATAGAAAATATATCACAGAACCAAATCCGAAACCACACCGGAAATCCCGTTTTATCCAAAACAAAACCACAGCAACACAATCTCACAGACAAACGTCACCCAAGTGCTAAACGTAGCTAACGGAAAATTATAACGCAGCTATCCGGATTCCCGAGAGGAAACCGGGGGACCGATCTATCATCATCGACTCACGGGAGGGACAAACTACTCTGATTAACAGAAATTACCAAATTCCGTTGGCGGGGAGCCGCGGGAAAAAATCTCGGGAAAGAAATCCGAACTAAGTCGGCAGCAGGTAGAAGTTCCGAACCGCGGGAAAGTCCACGGACAGCGGGAAATCCACGGGAAGGGTGCTGGACAGCAGCGAATGGCCGCGGAAACGCTGACAGCGGCGGAGGCGGGGGTTTGCTGGCCTCGGGGACAGCGCGGGGGAAAAAGGCGCGAAGGAGGTCGGGATTGCGGGCTGGAGACGCGCCACACGGGCGGCGCTGGATCTGGCCGCGGGATCGCCGGAGAGTGCTGGTCGGCGCTCGGCGAAAGGGGCGCGGGGGCGGTAGGCCGGGGCTGACCGCGCGGGAAGGCGGCGGCGGCCTCGGAGGTTGGCGGAGAGAGAGGCCCGCACGCGCCGGAGTAGGCCGAGGAGCGGTCGGCCGGGCTGCACCGGGGTCGCTGGCTCGGTGGTGGCGGCCTGGCGAGCTGTGGCCGGGGTCGGGCGACCACTGGATCCGCGGGACAAAGGCTGCGCCCGGTTTGCCGAGAGGTGGCGGAGCTCGCCGGGTGGTGGCTCGACGGAGCTCCGGTCGCCAGATCGGGCTAGGGCACGGGAAAAAGGAAGGTGATGATGGTGATGGAGTTGAAATAGGGAAGAGGGATGTATATATAGGGGAGGATGAAGGGTTACGGGAGATGAGGAAACTCGGGGGTTACCGGAGATCAGGGGCGGCCCAAAGGGCGGAGACCGGCGGTGGGGAGCTCAAGAGTTGGCCGTTGGAGTCGAAGGAAGAAGAAGAGGCTTCTCAATAAATGAATTCCTATTCAAGTTGAATGAAATGAGCTTTTACAGCTCAAGGAAAATGAATGAATGTTCATTCATTCCTAATGGGTTTGGGTGTAGGATTTATTGGATTTGGGCCTCAACTTATGGGCTAATAGATTAAATGGAAAAAATGGCTTAGAGAAATAAACCAAATATTTGGACAAGGCTAACATGGACTCTAGACATTTGGGCCTTAAAGCAAAATAGGAAAAATTATTTAAAGCCATATAGAGAAATAGGCTTTTGGTTTTAAGGAAAGAATTTAGGTTAATTAATAAATATTGGTAACTAATTATTTGATAAAATTTTTATTAATCAGGTCTCGAGTCCGAGTCTGGGCTCGAACTCGGGTCTGGGTCCGCAACCAAAAGCCCAATTTTATTATTTAAAAATAATTTCAGCCCAATAATAATAATATTAATAATTATAACCCTACTAATAATAACAATATTAATACTTATAATTTATTTAACCAAAGTTTTATCAAATTAATTTTCCAAGGACAATCAAAAATAAAAATGCATTTAAATTAATTATTCTAATTAATCAAGATTACGGGTTTCACAACCTTCCCTCCTTAGAAAATTTCGTCCTCGAAATTTAAAGTAAGGGTAGGAGAAACAAACGGCTACGGGTACCACGCCCGTAACTCAGGTCCAACAATAAGAATTTCCAAGGCAATCGTGGATGAGACAATTTAGGGACAAGTTTTTATTTATGATATCATCCACGCAGAAAAATACAAAAGCGAACCAAAGTACACGAGGTTGATCAGACCATCATGCACCGGTCCTGATTAGACAATATATTAGTGGGTGCACCCAATAAAATATCGTCATGATCAAGCTTGACAAAAAAATAGCTTGCAAAACTAGGCTAACTTCGTCAGCATTAGTCAAGTTTAGAACGAAAAGATAAGAAAATAAGTGATGACTCGAATTCTGATCTTCTTCTTACCTCTGACTAGGCTTGCAACTGGTTTCTCTGGCACTGAAAGGTTAAGTCCAAACTTGAACTCTGAATTATCCAAAATGTGACTCGGATCCGAAGTGTAGCATCTGAGCTGGCCTCAATTTCCTGCTCCGTCGAAACTGATTGTTCCTCTGGTAGAAGAAACTTCACCAAATGCAATTTGGTCTTCCCAAGACCTACCAAATTCCAAGACGCAAAATCTCAAAACATCTTCAAGCGTCTGGATTGACCTCTCTGATTGCTCGTCCCGCGGTACTCCGTGAATCCGGTAGATGTGCCTCTCGTACAATGCTGCCAACTTCTTTAGTGGATAAACCAACTTTGAAAGTGTGCTGACTTAGTCAGTCGGTTTTCTATAATCCAATTGGTGCCCTTCCCTCCTTGGGAACAAGGCAATCCTTACTCAAAGTTCATTGTTATATGCTTCTACTTCCACTCCAAATTGTCCAGCGGCTGCAATAAACTGGTTGTTCTCTTGCTAAATTTCTCATATTGACAAATTCACATCTAATTTCCATACCTGGAATTGTCCTTCTTTATTCCATAACACCAATCAATGGAGGCATATTCCAATACATCTTATTATCTTCTGAATATATGGAATACTGAGACTGGTGCATTTCTTTCATCAACTTGTTCCTCCATTTGTCAGCCGATACGCAAAGTCTCGTACCATTCTTCAGAGTTCCACTGCTGATCAATTTAGAAACCCTCAAGTGTTCCAGCCAACACTTGATCTCTAAGCCTGTAAAGTGCCTCGTTTTGAAACTACGTCCTCTTGATTTTTGTCCATCAGCCTCGAACTTCATCAATACTGAATCAGCATCCAGCTCCGTCCTTCTATCTCCAGGTAGTATAACCTCCAGTCCAAACTTCTCGATGTCTTCTAGCAGGTGCCACTCCTTGGCTAAGAACTTCGCCATCAGTATCGACCACGTGCATCAGTGACCACATTAGCCTTACCTGAATAGTACTGCAGGTTGATGTCGAAATCCTTCATCTGCTTCAACCATCTTCTTAGTCTAACATTCAGCCCTTCCTGAGTGAAGACATATTTCAGACTTTTGTAGTCCGTATAAATTTTCACTCCCTTTCCATAAAAATTATGCTTCCATAGCTTCAAAGTAAAAATAATTGCAGCAATTCAAATTAGGTGTGGGATGATTCTTCTCATGAGTCTGTAGTTGCCTACATGTGTAAGCAATTACTTTCCCATGTTGTTGAAGAACGCAGCCCAGTCCTTTTCCAGAGACATTACTGTAAATTGAGAAACCACCGGTTCCTGCGGGTAGCGCAAGGATTGGTGTAGTGGTAAGTCTCTTCTTCAGCTCCTCAATGCCGTCTGGCAAACTTTCGTTCAGATGAACTCTTCATTCTTCCAAGTGAGCTTCGTCATCGGCTCAGCAATCTTGGCGAAATCCTTCACGAACTTATGATAGTAGCAGGCCAAGTTCAAGGATCTTTCGAATTGAACTTGGGGTATACCACTCTTCAACAACAGCTATCTTCCATCTAAATTTCTTCTCTTAACAACATGCCCAAAAGTCTACCTTGTCAAAAATCCACGTTCAGATAATTACCATAAAACTTCTTTTTCCTCAAAGTTCCAAAACTTCCTCAGGTGTTCTTCATGCTCTTCTTCAATCTTCAAATATATCCAAATGTTATCTATGGAGGAGATAAACTGATTCATATACTCATGAAAAAAATCTCTGTTCATGAAATTCATGAACATAGCAGGAGCATTTGTCAGTCTAACGTCCTGACCACAGAAAACTACACATACTTGATGTTTGAACGCCGTCTTGGAAATGTCCTCTTTCCTGACTTTGATTTGATGGTAGTCAAATCTTAAGTCAAACTTCGAAACATCCTATCTCCACATAACCAGATCAAACAGATCCTCGACCCGGACAGAAAGTACTTGTTTCTTTAGTGTCTGGTAATCGATGCACATCCGTTGTTCCATCCTTCTTGGACATAAACAAGATAGGTACTCCCTAAGGTAGAGTTCCATTCTGCATAAATCCTAGAGCCTTCATTGATCTGGTCCTTCATCTTCTATGAACTTCGAGTCTGCATCATGCCTTTGTAGGAGGCAAGGTCTGCTAGATAGGAAGAGAGTCCCTAGGTTGTGGCCTAACAGGTGTTGCTGGTCTATGAGCTCTGGCTTGATAAACAGATAAGGGTAGTCCTTTACCCGATGTTCAGCAGATCCACATGCCAAACATTGTCCCAATCTCTTGCGGCAACTAACGGTCTGATGACCAGGCCTCTTGCAGTAGTTACAAGCCCATAGCTTCTTACGACAAGGCTGCCGGAAGTAGAGTACTTGATGGGACCCAAATATCTTCAGGGGTATCCTTCCTAGGACAAAGTTCTGCTCTAACTTGGTTGGGAATATCTAAGGCTACATCATGAAGTTCTTCATGTCTTCTCTCGTGATATTCATCTGTTCCTGCTGGGCTTCATCCTGAACTTTCTGGATCTCCAGGATTTCTTGGAATAGGACAACCATTTGGAAGATGTTTGCTGGTACTGGTGGAGCAACAAAAATGAATACTCCACCAAGGAAATGCATCTCAGTTTGAGATGAGGTAGAAATTGCCAGTGTAGGAAAAACTTCACTGGGTGCATTATGAGGACGGTCAAACAGCCGCAAGGGGAAAGACCCTGGGCTTTGGTTGAGGAGATGGGGTATGATCCAGAGATAACACCTCATCGCCAGCAGGATTTGGTCAACGGTCATTCTCTGGAAAGTTTAGGACGCACACATAAGCAAGGTAGCCTACCGGTCTATAATCAAGCAAAAATATTTATTTATAATATATTTCGGTCCTATGTTGTGACAAATTGATGTTCTAGTGTTCTAATTGTTTCTAGGTATGTTTTCCTAAGTTGTTGTTCAGACCTGCATGGGCCACCACTAAAAACATGTCACGACCCGGTCCCAATTGCTTGGGTCGAATCGGATCATGCCCAGCCTGCACCGTTGTTGAGACGGCGGCAGTAAGCTGTATCACTCATGCAGGTAAATAAAACAACACAGTCTAATTGCCACAACTTTAATAATTTGAATAGTTTAAAACTTTTTTTTACAATGAAATGAAACATACATCTGAAGTACATTGCTTTCCACAAACATCATGAATTATAAAGAAAAAATCTAGGCAACCAGCTCATCAGTCTCGAGATCATCATCCTCTAGTTGGGATCACGGAACAAAGCCTCATCAGTGATACCTAAAATGTTGGGTCTCCAGTCAGGAGGGAGCAAAGTACAATTCATGCTAATCTTGACAATTAATTTAACAATAAAAATCATACACTTTTAAACAGTTTGAAGATGAACAGTTTTTGAAATAAAACAGTATAGTGATGTGAATAGGCAATGTATATGACCGGCTTGGGTTACAGTAGTATCTAGCGATACGGTATGGCTTGTCCCCGTGTGAAGAGGGGAAAGCTAATACAGTCAGTTACAGTAGTCAGTTACAGTAATTTGGATGTGGTCATAAACATTACTCTACTCCCCCAATCCCCAACAGTACAGTCAATACTCCCGAAGGAGTTCGTGTATGAACAGTGGTTTAAAATTACAGTGAAGTGATTATTAAATAATTGTAATCAACATAAATGTACTTGCCTTTGTTATGGTGACTGGATCGAGAGTCTGTACCGAGGAACTAGGTCAAACACTTCCCCGAAATCCTACATTTGAGATTCCAGACTTAGAAACAATATTCAACCCATATCTAGATGTGCTAGTTACAATCTCTAGTAGTAATATCCTAATCAAGTTTTAAGTTGTATTAATCTACAGCTAACGATTACGTCGCAACTATGTGCGTTGATTAAGCCGGTTAATTGAATTATTTGGAAATATACGAGAATCAATTACAATTTGAAAAACTTTGTGTTTTGTAATATATTTATAAAAATACAATTTCTTTTAGCGACAAACAGTGAATTAATAATATTTTATTTATTTTAGCTAAACTCGTATTTAAGCCGTAAATTACGTCCTAACTACGAATATGAAATCAATCCAAACCACCCAAATTTACATCCACCAGAAAAGAAAAGAAAACAAACTACGCTACACAAATACATGGGCTCAGCTACTGGTCCTAGGGTGGGCTTATGCCCGATACATCTTTCTTTTACATTAAATAAGAAAATGACTGAATTATTAAATAAAATGCAGAATTTAAATGACTATAATATTTAGCCTAAAAAAATAATAAATAAAAGAAAACTAGGAGTCTCAGACTCGGTCCATTTCCTCAAATTCGGTTTATGCCTCAACGTCCGGTCGGACCGGTGCGTTTGCATTTCGCCGGGGCCCACAGACCGGTACGGTCGTCGCCCGAAAAATCAGTTTAGAAATTCATTTTCGAAAGCCAATTTTGAAATCAATATAAATATAGTTTTTGTAAAAATTTGGGCAGCACTTCCTCTATTTCGGGTCAAACCCAAAACTGGGAAATGCGCCACGGAAAACCTGCAATTATTCCAAACCAGGGAAAACCCATTTGTATAGAAAATATATCACAGAACCAAATCCGAAACCACACCGGAAATCCCGTTTTATCCAAAACAAAACCACAGCAACACAATCTCACAGACAAACGTCACCCAAGTGCTAAACGTAGCTAACGGAAAATTATAACGCAGCTATCCGGATTCCCGAGAGAAAACCGGGGGACCGATCTATCATCATCGACTCACGGGAGGGACGAACTACTCTGATTAACAGAAATTACCAAATTCCGTTGGCGGGGAGCCGCGGGAAAAAATCTCGGGAAAGAAATTCGAACTAAGTCGGCAGCAGGTAGAAGTTCCGAACCGCGGGAAAGTCCACGGACAGCGGGAAATCCACGGGAAGGGTGCTGGACAGCAGCGAATGGCCGCGGAAACGCTGACAGCGGCGGAGGCGAGGGTTTGCTGGCCTCGGGGACAGCACGGGGGAAAAAGGCGCGAAGGAGGTCGGGATTGCGGGCTGGAGACGCGCCACACGGGCGACGCTGGATCTGGCCGCGGGATCGCCGGAGAGTGCTGGTCGGCGCTCGGCGAAAGGGGCGCGGGGGCGGTAGGCCGGGGCTGACCGCGCGGGAAGGCGGCGGCGGCCTCGGAGGTTGGCGGAGAGAGAGGCCCGCACGCGCCGGAGTAGGCCGAGGAGCGGTCGGCCGGGCTGCACCGGGGTCGCTGGCTCGGTGGTGGCGGCCTGGCGAGCTGTGGCCGGGGTCGGGCGACCACTGGATCCGCGGGACAAAGGCTGCGCCCGGTTTGCCGAGAGGTGGCGGAGCTCGCCGGGTGGTGGCTCGACGGAGCTCCGGTCGCCAGATCGGGCTAGGGCACGGGAAAAAGGAAGGTGATGATGGTGATGGAGTTGAAATAGGGAAGAGGGATGTATATATAGGGGAGGATGAAGGGTTACGGGAGATGAGGAAACTCGGGGGTTACCGGAGATCAGGGGCGGCCCAACGGGCGGAGACCGGCGGTGGGGAGCTCAAGAGTTGGCCGTTGGAGTCGAAGGAAGAAGAAGAGGCTTCTTAATAAATGAATTCCTATTCAAGTTGAATGAAATAAGCTTTTACAGCTCAAGGAAAATGAATGAATGTTCATTCATTCCTAATGGGTTTGGGTGTAGGATTTATTGGATTTGGGCCTCAACTTATGGGCTAATAGATTAAATGGAAAAAATGGCTTAGAGAAATAAACCAAATATTTGGACAAGGCTAACATGGACTCTAGACATTTGGGCCTTAAAGCAAAATAGGAAAAATTATTTAAAGCCATATAGAGAAATAGGCTTTTGGTTTTAAGGAAAGAATTTAGGTTAATTAATAAATATTGGTAACTAATTATTTGATAAAATTTTTATTAATCAGGTCTCGGGTCCGAGTCTGGGCTCGAACTCGGGTCTGGGTCCGCAACCAAAAGCCCAATTTTATTATTTAAAAATAGTTTCAGCCCAATAATAATAATATTAATAATTATAACCCTACTAATAATAACAATATTAATACTTATAATTTATTTAACCAAAGTTTTATCAAATTAATTTTCCAAGGACAATCAAAAATAAAAATGCATTTAAATTAATTATTCTAATTAATCAAGATTACGGGTTTCACAGGTTTTGTGTGAATATACAATAGTATCGGTTTGTATAATTGAATTTGTATGTTGTATAACTGAGTTGTATATTTATGAGTTGGGTTTATGTTTAGCTTACATTATGGCTAGGTTTGGGCCTGTGCAATATTATGGGGTAGTTTATGCTAGCTTGTGATGCCCTTTTGAACAACAGACTCTTTGATTTGGAGTGTGTGAGAAGCTTGGGTATAATTTTGCTATTTTTGGATATATATATATATATATATATATATATATATATATATATATATTACAGATTGATAAGGGAAGTATAGATATTACATCCTGTGTGTCTTGTCTCTTTCCAGATTTTTGAAATCAAGTGACCATTGGTTGGTAAGTGAATAAAAGACTTGATGTACAGGTGACAGGAATTTCCACTCTATATGTGGTTTTTGGTAGCAAAGGGATTAAATTCGACAGGAGTTGAACTGTCCATTTTAATTACATACATTTGATTATTGGCATTAGAGTTAATGATAACTGTTAGTTGTAGTTATAACATTTGACCTATCCAATATACTCTTTCTGTTCCCTTCAAGTATTATAAGTATAGCTGTGGGTTCTACTGCTAAGATTGGATGTGAGTTGTATGGGAAGTTTTGTGACTATGCAAGTATACGACATCTAGGGACTTGCCTTACATGGATAGACTAAGTTCAGCTGTGGTTAAGACCTATTAGATGAAACCAGGTTCCAGACACTAGTATTAACAGTCTATATAGTTTGTGGCATCATCAGCTAGTAATTGTAAATAGCTCTTTTATGAATATTTTGTCGTATACAAGTGTGTGCTTGTGGTAATAATTATAAATATATATTTATTATCCTATATCCCGAGTAAAACTAGTATACTTTATAAATATTTTATGAGTGAGACTTGCTTAGTAGACGAGAGTAGCTAGTGTTACTTGTTTGGAAATTAACCAACTTGTAATCATTAAACATGAGGACATCCAGCTTCATTCATTACCCTTGGTTTCCCGGAGCAAGGCAAGTACATTCTATGGTCTCGTGCATTTACATTCGTCTCTTGTACTTCTCTTAATGACACGATATGACACGATATCATGTGCTCTTGTACTTTCATGTTCTTATACTTGCTTGTGGTCAGGGAGGGAAAATACACTAGCTATGTGACCAAACCCATATTCTGATATTCATGTAGATAGCTGAGGCATCGCACTGTGTACGCGGGCCCTAAGCCGTACCCTTATTCCTGTGCTCCTGAGCTTATTCCTGTACTTATCCCAGCCGGTCACATAGGCTAGTTGTATTTCAAACATTATGCACATGTCATGTCTTGTACTTCAGGTTCATGGTTTATGGTGTGCTGTCGTAGGCACCCAAAAATAAAACCTTTACTCTTAAAAATGTAGTAGTATGAGTAAGGATCGTTTCCACAGAGAGTAATTAGTTTAGATTTGTACTATGTGAATAATAAAAGGGGGGGATGAATAAAATGAAAGAAAATGAAAAAAAGAAAATAGAATATGAAAATAAATCAAAATAACAAATGTTGGTCTAAGTCTACATCTACCATCGGAATCTTGAAACTGATCATAGATGCAAATATATATTGATTTGTATTATGAATATTCATCGTTGGAATTATTTCCTATCTCCTTTAGCCACAATTAATTAGAAACAAGTGACCTAATTAACCTTAACTACTAAACAACCTCAGACAAGCGCTAAAGGTTTAATTTAGTAGCGTATTAAACTTAATGAGATCGATGAAACAAAATAACACAAGCACAAGCGGTTGCATTTAATTTTGTCGAATGGTTTCTTCCTAAGATTTAATAATACAAAGCAGTAATTTACTAAATCTTGGTTGCTTCACAAATTAGAGGGATCGAACAATTCCGGATTCGATATTAATTTAGCAGTAGAATATCAAGAGTAATAAACTAGTATGCATCCTAGTAATTAAACAAGATAATCATGAAATATGCATAAGAAAACATTTGATACTCAAATTACAAATCAAACAAATAAACATAAATTAGATCTCACAAGTTTTTATTGATTCCGAGGCTTCCGTACACTTCGACCAACAAGACTTTAGCCGAACATGTTCTTCAAAACTTCAAAAGAAAAGTTGGAGAAAGAGAAGAAGAGTTGTGTTGTGTGTTTTTCTCTTCTCATGATTTCTACCCCTTTTATACACCATAAATTAGTTTTTTCAATCCCACAATATCTCCCACATATCCTCTAAAGGTTACAACTTCTCAAACCAAAAAAGACTAAGTCATAAAGCAAGTACAAACATGGTTATTTTGGCTCCTAATTCTGTTCACAGCATCTTTGACCTGACTTCATGCCTGATTTCGTCCATGATGCAGCCAGAATCTCGAAAATCATAGAATATGAAAGTTGTAACCCTCTGTCTTAGCTTTCCGAATCATTTTGAAGGACCTCAATTGCTATTCGGATGAGAAAGTTATGCTCATTTTGGTGAAAGGTGTCAAAACTGTCCAGAATTGTATTTTAGCTCTATTTTGCACATAGTGTCTCCAAATGCATCCTAGAGCAAAATATAAATAGAATGAGTACCTTTAGTCATAAAATGATCATAAAATGGTGAACATTAAGGGATAAAAATATAATATTTTATGTTCTCATCAAATACCCCCACACTTAATTTTTGTTCGTCCTCGGACAAAACTCTAATTTATTTATTTTCCAAAACAAAATCAAGGTTGTGTAATGCCATAAATCAAGAATAAAATAGTTTTTCAAAACTCATAACATATCATGAAATTATATTCTTAGACAACTTCTAATTCCTTAGTAAGTGTTTTCACTTGAAGATAGAGCAAACTAAATTGGTAGATCCTCACGGGAATAAATACTCAACTCTCATCTGTTTGAAGGGTATGTGTTTCACTCAAATTCATTCCAAAAGAAATGATCTACCATAAGCTTGCATATTTTCTCATTCTCCACCACTTAGATCACATGCATAACATAAATCATAAGGACTTTTCATAGGTTGTAATGGGGCTTAGGATTAAGGTGGGATATATTTGGGAGTGTAGCAAAAAAAAAAACCATCAAAACTAGTGGAGCAAAAATGATTTAACTCAAGCTCGCATATATAAAATATATAAAACCAATCACCCCATTTAGCTTCTTCAAATTGACCTTAAAACATTCAACATACCCCTTTATTGGAATTGGAGGAAGAATTATGAAAATGAATATCAAAAGTAAATTCCTCCATCATTTTTTTTTTCATTACTTCTTTTTTTTTCTTTCTTTTTCTCATCATCTTTTTTTCATTTTCTCTTTTTTTTTCTTTTTTTTTTCTTTTTTTTTCATTTTTTTTTCATGATGGAACTCAAGAATTTGAGAATAAAAATATGTAGCCAAATTAGAAATTCAAATACCCCCACACTTATTTTTATACACCCATACATATCATAATGCTCCACTAGCTTTCCGGCTTGGGTAGGGATTTTTTTTCAGGTTAAAGCTTGTAATGTGGGTTCACAAAAATAAAAGCAATAAGGCTCAAAGGGGTTCAACGAAAGGAAAAATAATTTCAGGGTAGGCTATTTGGCTTAAGTAGCGTAAAAAAATGGCCTTAATCATGTTTATGTATGCATGTGTCGATGTGACCTTGAAGAGAATCTAAGCAAGTTCTAGAGAAACAAATCTATGGAAGAATATCTCTCATCAAAGAAAATAGTAAGACTGATGTGTCAGTCTAAAGGCTCAAAACCTCACCGGCTTTTGTCTACCAAATTTAGTCACAACCATTCTCAAGGAAAATAACTATACTAATTAATTCTAAGTTAAAAAGAGTATTTATTCAATCATGTTATGATTTTTTTTTTTACTTAGTTAAATCTTCCTCATGACATACACAACCATAAATTATTGAAAAACATAAGAACAAATGTCCCTTTTTTTTGAAAATAAATTAAGAACAAAAAATTAATTTTATTTTTAAATTCATTTATTTTAAAAAAAAAATCACCAAACATAAATATCCTCACCTACAATTAAAACTGACATTGTCACCAATGAAAGTCTAAATGCAAAGAAAAGACAAAAATGAACAAAAATAAAAAAAATGCAAGAATATGAAAAACTCCCCTTGGGTTGCCTCCCAAGCAACGCCTTTGTTTAATACGTCGTTGGCTCGACTCTATGCACACTTGAGACAACTACGCAAAGATTTTACATTTTGAATAGAGGCCTGCAAAATAGAGGGTAAAAACATCTTGTTAAAAATTGATAATGAAATATAAGAAATGTTACCTGATTGTTGTCTTTTTATAAAAGCATTCAATCCTGCAACAGTTTTGTGCATATTATTACTCAAGATTAACTCCTCATTCTCTTTCGTGAGATGCTGACTAATGCCAATATCTAATCCATCTTTGCCGTTAAGTTCAAAAATTTCTTCTGCATTTGGTACCACATCGTCACTAGGAATGTTCGTGTCTGCAACGCTATTTTTCTCTTCTTCCTGTTTTGACGACGTTAGTGCTTCTTCTGCTAGAATATCCACCTCATTATCATTTCTCAAAATGATTGTACTTGTATTGTCTTTTGGATTTATTATTTGACATGATAATTTTTTCGAACTTTGTGCCTCCAGCTTTTTAATTGTTGTATCCATTTGACTCATTTGATTATTTAGACTTTGAATGCTGGCCCTTGTCTCCTGTTGAAATTGTAAAGTATTAGTGGCAATAGACTTAACAATATCTTCTAGAGACATACCAGAATTAGAAGTTTGGTTTGATTGTTGTTCATGGAGATATGGTTGCTTGTACTGCTGGTAACTTGGAAAATTTTGAGTTACATTGGGCTCGTCTTCAAGTATTGGACATATATCAGTTGGATGTCCTACTATTGAACAAATCTCACAAGCCATTGTTATTTGCATGTTACCACCTACAACCATTTGATGAACAAGAGAAGTTAAACTAGCAATTTGTTGTTGAAAAGAAGAAACATTTACCTCGTTAGCGTGCCTAGATGGAAGATCTAGCCAAGTGCCAAATTGTTGAGAATTGGTCATCATGTCCTGTTAATTTTTTATTTTTGGCTAATAGAAAAAATTATTTTATTAGAAGAACGAAATAAAGATCACAAAAGCACAAAAATTAACTAAAATTACTCCCCGACAATGGCGCCAAAATTTGGTGTGCTGTCGTAGGCACCCAAAAATAAAACCTTTACTCTTAAAAATGTAGTAGTGTGAGTAAGGATCGTTTCCACAGAGAGTAATTAGTTTAGATTTGTACTATGTGAATAATAAAAGGGGGGATGAATAAAATGAAAGAAAATGAAAAAAAGAAAATAGAATATGAAAATAAATCAAAATAACAAATGTTGGTCTAAGTCTACATCTACCATCGGAATCTTGAAACTGATCATAGATGCAAATATATATTGATTTGTATTATGAATATTCATCGTTGGAATTATTTTCTATCTCCTTTAGCCACAATTAATTAGAAACAAGCGACCTAATTAACCTTAACTACTAAACAACCTCAGACAAGCGCTAAAGGTTTAATTTAGTAGCGTATTAAACTTAATGAGATCGATGAAACAAAATAACACAAGCACAAGCGGTTGCATTTAATTTTGTCGAATGGTTTCTTCCTAAGATTTAATAATACAAAGCAGTAATTTACTAAATCTTGGTTGCTTCACAAATTAGAGGGATCGAACAATTCCGGATTCGATATCTAATTTAGCAGTAGAATATCAAGAGTAATAAACTAGTATGCATCCTAGTAATTAAACAAGATAATCATGAAATATGCATAAGAAAACATTTGATACTCAAATTACAAATCAAACAAATAAACATAAATTAGATCTCACAAGTTTTTATTGATTCCGAGGCTTCCGTACACTTCGACCAACAAGACTTTAGCCGAACATGTTCTTCAAAACTTCAAAAGAAAAGTTGGAGAAAGAGAAGAAGAGTTGTGTTGTGTGTTTTTCTCTTCTCATGATTTCTACCCCTTTTATACACCATAAATTAGTTTTTTCAATCCCACAATATCTCCCACATATCCTCTAAAGGTTACAACTTCTCAAACCAAAAAAGACTAAGTCATAAAGCAAGTACAAAAATGGTTATTTTGGCTCCTAATTCTGTTCACAGCATCTTTGACCTGACTTCATGCCTGATTTCGTCCATGATGCAGTCAGAATCTCGAAAATCACAGAATATGAAAGTTGTAACCCTCTGTCTTAGCTTTCCGAATCATTTTGAAGGACCTCAATTGCTATTCGGATGAGAAAGTTATGCTCATTTTGGTGAAAGGTGTCAAAACTGTCCAGAATTGCATTTTAGCTCTATTTTGCACATAGTGTCTCCAAATGCATCCTAGAGCAAAATATAAATAGAATGAGTACCTTTAGTCATAAAATGATCATGAAATGGTGAACATTAAGGGATAAAAATATAATATTTTATGTTCTCATCAGTTTACGTTCTTGTACTTTATTTTTTGTACTTTACATTCATGTACTTTCTTGTTCTTTCCTGTGCTTTACATGTTCTCTTGTACATTTTTCATAGCATGATGTTCTTGTTCATTATCTAGGACTGTACTTTGCTCTGCTCCTGACTGGATATGTTGTAGGTGTACTTGCAGGATATTGTTCTACATTATGGGCCAGAGCCCGGGATCTTAGCTGAGCAGGATGGAGACATGACTTAGCTAGAGGCTTCAGGTTTAGATTGTTTAGCTTCACTCCTAGATATGGTTTTAGTGTTCATAGCATATTTCAATATTGTTGACTCTGGTACCTTTATGTTATATGGACTTGTGGATTATGGTGATCTTTATGGGATCGTTTATAGATGCTGTGATTTGTACTTATTCATATTGACTTGTTAGTTTCCCTAGCTTGATACTGTCAACCCCTTGACCATTTTTTATTATTTATTATTATTTATTATTATTTATTAAGTTTATATCATCCTTTATTGACTAGCTAGATATTATTTATGTTTTGTTTTACTTAGAAATGTCACAGAGGGTTCAAAGGGAAATAAAGGGTATTAACAGGGGCTATAGTGTAAATTCTCTTTCATTTGAATTTCCTTCACTGGCCGATTGAGAACTCGGCCATGAGGATAGCAGCAATCGAAATTCAAACAAATCTCCTCCCGATCTTCGGCATGAACAGGTCGATCCAAATCGATATTAAAATTTTTGTACTCCTATCTAAAACCCTGTGGCTAATCCCGAACTGTACATATAAATAGGCAGCCGACCCTTTCCCTTGGAACCCTATCAGTTTTCACATCTCCTTGTCGACTGCCATAGCACTCAGGAAGGAGTTGAGGAATTAGTCGAACACGGCAACCAACTCGATAGGTACAAATCTGCCCTTTCCCTGTAATTTATGTTAATCACACTAGCTGTTTGATTAAATGCCTAGACAGGGGTTGTTAATACTAAGTAGCAGGTTAACCCATAATTTCTATGAATGACATCACATTAAGTATATGTAGGAACCTTGGTGCCATACATAGGAGTGTACATCATATGGGGGCAGTCGATGGAATTAGTACATACTAGACTCTTAAGAACACCATTATCCCATAGCAGGGGATCGTTCATGTGTATCAGATTCCTGTACAGAGCATAAGACATAGCAGTAACGTGTAATGGGGAATGTCAGTACTTAGAGGAGTAGCCAGTAGGATACAGGTAGTTGTGAACTGTCCTTGTAACTCCTTTGGCACTGTTTCATGTTATTCTGAAATTCGTAAATGCAATTCTAACTGTTTGGTAAATTCCTTATAATAGATAGCCACCTTACAGATGGTATGGCCTAGACTTAGCATCTGTCCAAATAAAACCTATGCATAGGCTTATGCAACTGTCCACAAAACCAATGAAGTGCCATAGTATATGTTTACCTCTACTATAGATAAGGACATTAGAATACCTTCAAGTTACTTAGGTAGGAGAAGTTCCCGAGGATAGGTTAATGATACATTAAAGACCTGTGTCCTGTTCCCATATCAATGTCTGAATTGACACTTGGTATTCGAGTGGTATGGATTGGTGTCAGACCTGGTATTGGTATCCTACCCGACCCTTACATCAGTTTTGGTATAAAGTACCATACTTGGTTTCAGAATTTAGAGTTGGTACTCGATCTTCAAATCCAAATTCTTGGTACTCTAGGTTTCTAGACGTATCCGGATACAGAGGGTACTGACAATATAAAATTTCCCTTGTATCCGTTAGATGTGATCATTTGGGATTTTCTTGTACTCATATGAACTCTTCACTGATACCCATAAGACCCCACATCAGAGAACTAATAAACTTGCAGAGGGGAATGTTAAAACAGTCCTTGCTGCTGAGATTACTTGCAGTGGACCAACATTCATATACATGTAGATAGAAATAAGGGGAGTATCAGATATTTTGTGATATTCTACATAGGCTGCTCAGTTCTCATCTTCTTTGAATAACCAGTTTTAGAAGAAGACTTCCCTGCTATGAAAACTCGAACCAATGAATACCTTTCCTGCATTATCTGCACACACATTTTAAACCATTTTATAATACATTCACCATGAGTCCATATCCACACATTCATTTTCTGTCATGCGTATTGCTGCAACCCCTTAGGCCATTTATGCAGTCACTTGGGGTTCATTGTCTTGTCCATTGCTCGACTAAACTGCCACTCAAATTGTCAGCTACTGAACTTAGATCAGTTCCCTTTTGAGACCCTTATTCTGACCAATTGATAAATCCATTGCTTGTATAGGTTCAGTCCTCTACCTCAGGGTATTAGTTCACTTTGTGTTAACATAAACCTATAAAAATTTAGCCATTAGGGAAATACTATCTAACCTTGAGTATCAGTCTCGAATACCATCTGTTCTGTCCATCTTCCATTGGGTATTGTCCTATATACCTTGGTTGCTGTCCACAGGTATAGACATGAAGGTGTTCTGCCATTGTAACCTGTGACTTGGGATATGTATTGGTGGATAGGGCATTGGTCTAAATTGCATTAGAGACTCAAAGCTTAACCCCAATAACTGGGACACTGTCCTGGAATTAGAGCAGCACTGCAGGTCAGAGCTTACTCTGAAGTTGGCACAACTTCATACACACAGTATACTGAGTAGATGGTATCAGTTCCAGCTTGGGACTCTAGGTTGATGGCTAAGGTATGGTATTAGGAATGAATCATATAAATGTTGTAACCAGAACAAAAGCATAACTTATTATGCCAGCACTGTCATGTTATATGAATGCATGTGCAACATATGTACTGACCATCTATGTTGAACCTGGTCGATGTCCTCCCATTGGTCTGAAAAGGGGGGTGAACTATGATAAAAGGAACTAGTTCTTGCTTAGGCACGGTGGCACTAATTTGTCCTTGTTGTTCTCTTTTCTTCCTTTCTTTATATGTAATAGAAATATAATGAGTATCTCAGTACAGTTCAGATACTGGATAAACCATAGCCAATTGCTAGCTTTACTTTCCATTTCCTCTAACAATGGCAAGGAAGGTTCACTGTGCAAATCAATATGAAAGGATACATGAAGTATCCAGTAATATCAAGTACCAGTAATAGAGAACCAATACCAGTACCTAGAGGGCAGTATCAATGTATCCAAATTTGCGATACATAGGTAACATATACTAAGTGAGACTCAAATAGACTTGGTATCAGTTTCATACACAGGTCAATTCACATGGAGTACTAGTTCAGAGGGTTGGATTGCTGACTTATAGGCTACCAACAACCTGTAATGGAAAGTATCAGTAGGATATCGTAGGAAATAAGATTTAGAATGATGTAACAGGAAGGGATACCTATCTACACACCTACGAATAGTTGTATATAGGCATGATGAACCCAACCTGGCCCTGAAGCTAGCAAGTAGCTTATCATGGAATACCATCGTTTTACTAATACCAAAAATTCTAATACAGGTTAATTGAACTTTGACTCAGTGCTCGACATGTGCCAACAGCTCAGGACCACAGGTAAGTATACCTTGCCTTTCTATACAGCTTTATTTACATGTACTATCTTTTTATTATTATCCAGTCTTTCTCATATTATTGCTATGTGTCTTTCATATCTTGCTTGTATATTTGTATTATTGCTATATAGACCGTATTCACAGTTAGCTTTGTATCTTATTGGTCGTGTTCACTTGTGCCTTGATTGAGTCGTGTCGTGGGTCAAGAAGTCATGAACTGAACTGCTATTCCTCCTTGTCTTGAAATCTTGAAGCTAACCTGCGAGTCCACAATAGGGACGAGGGTTAGTAGTTATCCGTGTCTTAAGCTAACCTGCGAGTCCATACTAGGGACGAGGGTTAGTAGTATATGATTTACACCTGCGAGTCCACACTAGGGACGAGGGTGATGCTAACCTGCAAGTCCACACTAGGGATGAGGGTTAGTAGTATATGGTTCACACCTGCGAGTCCACACTAGAGACGAGGGTGATGCTAGCCTGCGAGTCCACACTAGGGATGAGGGCTAGTAGTTGTTCAAACCTACGAGTCCACACTAGGGACGAGGGTTTGAGTATTCGATTTGGCTATCCGATGATATCGTGTCCTCTTGTTCTTCTCCAGCAGTTCATTTATGTGTAGACCGTGTACAGATTCGTGTTTATTCATTGCTCAATTTTACTTGTTTATTCTGTATTTTTCTCCATGCATAATAAACTGTTAGAAAGGCTCGTTTTTATGTATCTTTCTAGTCCTCTGAGGACCTGATGATCTCTTCAGGTTTAGTCGAGTTTGCGTCAGGAGCAGACGAGAGGGTTTGAGCCAGCATCAGATCGTAGTGCTTGCAGTTGAGGTGGTCTAGATTAGCAGTTTTTATCCAGTTAGTTACTTCATGTATTTCTCTATTTTTTCGTCTATTGGTAGTGGATTTGTGTCCACCGGACGTGACATTGATTCTTGATATTTAGTTATATTCATTATTTTTCAGTATCATGTCTTTTTCATTGATCTTGATTGTGACATAATTATTCTGTGGATGAGATATAGTTTACCATAAGATTCTAGATTGACGTGACTTGTGTATAGACAGTGTACTACCGCCGA
This sequence comes from Iris pallida, assembly GCA_029216955.1. Lineage (NCBI taxonomy): Eukaryota > Viridiplantae > Streptophyta > Magnoliopsida > Asparagales > Iridaceae > Iris > Iris pallida. The sequence goes on from JANAVB010006796.1 coordinate 133,282, forward strand.
CACTGCGGCGTAGGCTGGGCTTGGACACACTTCGTATCCGAAAAGCGGGTGCGGGTCGTGACAGGTACAACTTACTACGTTGAGTCTTCCAACGTAGGCTGGGCGTGTCCGACTCGTGTCCGATTATTCGGGAGCGGGTCGTGACATGTTTTTAGTTGTGGCCCATACAGGTCCATCCTAATGGTACCTAGGTATTAGTGTACTATTGGGGGACTTGATTAAACTAGGAAAACTTGATCACAGCATAGGAAATCAGGTGAATCGGATATATTGATATTCTATAAATACTTATTGTTTTTAGGTTTAGGACATTTTAACAGTTTTCTATTTTTCAGATAGTTCAAAAGCACGCGACACTAGAACGGTCAATCCACCTACACTTGAGGGTTTCGAGCATCCACTATCTTCTATCGCCCTACTATCCCTATGGGTAGTACGTAGTTGATGGAGATGTTTCAAGAGTTCCTTGACACCCAGAGGGAGACGAACTTCTGATTTCCAGACTTTCGGACCTTTGGACTTCCCCGACACCGAGCGCATATCTTATACCAAAAAGCAGATCGAGGACCTGGAGCCGCCACTGAAGATCATCCAAGTCTCCGAGGACCCGACTCCTCCTAAGATTTAAGCTACTAGCCTGGAGATTCAGAACATAACACGGACAATAGGACGAGACGGGAAGGTGAAGCTTGGGAGGGATATTAAGACTTATGAAGATAGCAACTACTGTGGATACGTAAAGCGTCGCGACACTCAGACAACGCTTCTTCAGCCCCAGCGGGAGATTCAGATTCAGATCCAGCCGACGATCATTTATAATTTCTGCCACCTCTCAGGACACCACTATGAAGAGTGCTACAAAAGACGGAGGCTATGCTTGTACTGCGGATCGCTTACTCACCAAGTCAAGGATTGCCCGAAGACCGCTGACCATACTGCCCAAGGACGAACACGAGGAGCATCAGGACTACAGCAAGGGGGACCCACCTTTCCAGATTCAGCTATCACATGGAGCACTACCACAGGGACCAGTGTACGTTAGGACAATTGAAGAAGATTGTAGAGATTCTAGTCCCGGAGGAATACTGAAGATGGACTGAAGACAGAAGGCTTCTTTTGCATGGTTGGAGGAAACCATGTATCTTGATTCGCAATTCATTCTTCCCTTAAATTTCGCTTAGCACTTAGATCCTTTCTTGAAACTTCTTGTTTTCTATTTTGAAACCTCGATTAATATTCGAAACTTATTTCGAGATACTGTTTCCTATCAGTAAACTTGTTCCAGATCCATAATTCGATAATTGTTTGAAATCTACTATTCGGTACTATTTGCATATTCATCATTAATGACTTTGTTTCTTAGTATTGGCTCTTATTTGGAAATTTTGTCCCCTCATCAAACTTCGTGTTAATTGAGATTTAATTCCTACTCGAGATTTTATTTTGAAACCTTGTTCCTCATTCGAAATCTTGTTTATGCTTCCTCCTATTCTGGACATTGTTGAGGATTCCTTTAAGGGTTTTGAAGATTTCGTTTTCTATTTGAAATTATGACTCATTCTTTATATGAGACTTGTTTTCCATTCATGACTTTGATTTTCTATTCGAGAGTTGTTTGTCCGCAACTTTATTTCGACCTTGCTTCCTACTCGTTTCAGTTTTATATTCGTGACTTTGAGATTTTGAGATCTTTTTTTCTGTTTCAGGACTTTGCTTCCGTCTTAGATTTTGTTATCTATTCGAGGTCCCGTTTCTATTTCAGACTTTGAGCCAGTTCCTACTCATGACTCGTTAGGAACTTGTCCCCATTCAAAACCTTATTTGAATCTCGCTTCTATTTGATGATCTACTGGGGCGTGGCAGTTGCGCGCTGCAGCCATTATCTGGACTACGGATACTAAGGGTTCACTACAGCCAGCAGCGCACTGGCGAGGCAGAAATTCTAAGTTGAAGTAATTTCAGACATTCATAGATTTTCGAGTATTATTGAGACTTTGTCATATTCTCCATATCTTGACCTCTTTGGTTGTTTCATCAATGATTGTTGGAAAATGGATAAGATTGACAGAATATTCAGTGACATATTGTTATTCGAGTCATGGAGCCGAAAGTCCACTGCAGTCAGATATATACTGGCGGGGTAGGGATTCTAAGCAAAATGATTTCAAATACCTATATGTTCTCGAGTACTATGGAGACTATATCCCTCTTTCATACGATTATTGATTTTCCTTGAATGACAAATCCGTGTACTCACTTTGACTTAATACTGATATCTCCTGATTAGTTCCATATATTTTTCCCTCAATCCTTGCAATTTTTTTTCTTGCATTTCATTGTTGGATCGTTGATTTTACACATTGTTAGATCTTGATTCCGTTTCACTAGATTTTAAAATCGTGCATATATTTTGATCATGTTTTATCTAAATTTCGATCTTAATCATGTCTATCCAACTATGATTTTCCTATCTTGTTCTAGTCCATTTGTGCTAACTTTTGATTCAAATCGTGCTTAGAAGATCGTGCTTTCATGATTTTATTTCTCTAAAGTTGTAATTAAAATTCATGTCATCTCGTGCATATCACGTTATTTCAAACTCCTTGCATGTAATTATCGTACTTGGCCTTAACTAAACTTTATTCCATCTCGTGCCTATTGATTCCTGATCATTTTTGGATCGTGATATTTCAACTTCCCGTATGAATTTTTCATACTTGGTCTTAATTTAACTTCGCATCATTTCATACTTGACCAATGTTGATCATTACCGATCATGTCATCTTACCGTTGATTTCGTCATGCTAAGTCATTCATGTTTCACCTCTGGTCATATCTAGAAATCCTGATCGTGCATATATTTTATACTCTGTACCTATTGATCTTACCTGATATTTGAAATTTTGTTTGATCGTGACCAAATAAACTATTTTCTAGCCATGATTAGAATTGACTTTATTTCATATCTTAACTTAAATTGCCCGTTTTCAACTTTTGTCTCAATTGAAGTTATATTCTTAAATCATGTTGTTGCACCTTTAAATTTCGTGGACGAAATTATTTTAAGGAGGAAAGATTTGTAACCCCACTTTCTCAATTTTTGGATTTTAAAAGTTTTTCTTCTAAATCGAGTTGGATTGAATAAATAGATTCTAATTAAAGTTACTATGTGAGATTTAAATTATTTTAGCAAGAGTATTAATTCATGAATTGGTTATAACAAACTCATGCGGTCCCCACATTTCTAACAACTTCATAACCACATAACAAATTCTCCAAAAGAAATTAAGGGTCCGTTTGGATGTGCTTTCTGAAATTTGGTTTTAAAAACAGTTTTCTTAAAGTAAGTTATAAAATAGTTTTGTGAGTATAGAAAATTTTATTTTGCGTTTGGTTAGTTTAATTTAAAAATCAGTTTTAAAAAATAAAAGTAAAAAATTGTGTTTGGTTAGATATTTTACGAAAATAATTTTTTTAACTGTGTCCACAATTGTTTGTGTCCAACTGGTGCCACCAAAACGTGTCCAACTATGTCCCCTCCCAAACCGTGTTCACAGAACCCTAATCTTGTTCGTGTCTGCCGGTGGCTTGAGTCCGGCCACGTCGGCCCCGCCCCTACAACCGCTCCGCCTCTGCTCGAGGTCGATCTCCGCGCGACGGTGGAACGACCCATCTCGACCAAGAGAGGTAGTCGAGTCCCTCATGCTTGAGGTCGACCTCCATGCTACGGAGCGGTCAAGCTCGAGACCGCCGGAACCATCGGCTGCTTCGACCGACTCGACTTCCACCAGCACCTCGACTTCATCCAGGTCGAGTCCGCCGCTGCCGTGGAGGACATGGCCACCACCATCGTCTCCTCCCTCAACTGACTCGTCCACGACAGCCGAAGAGAACCTGGCCACCACCATCGTCTCCTGACTCGTCCGCGGCTGCCGAGGAGGACTTGGCCACCACCATCGTCTCCTGACTCCTCCACGACTGCCGAGGAGGACTTGGCCACCACCATCGTCTCCTGACACGTCCGCCGCTGCCGAGGAGGACTTGGCCACCACCATCGTCTCCTGACTCGTCCGCCGCTGCCGAGGAGGACTTGGCCACCACCATCGTCTCATGATTAGTCCGCGGCTGTCGAGGAGGACGCGGTGATGGAGCATCTCCTTGTTCGGTTTGGCCACAAAAAAAATAATTCTGGAGAGAGAGTAGAGTCTTGGGGGGAGGGGAGGAGGGGGTGGGGATGGGACCCACCGGTTGTGAGAAGCCACACTGTGAAAACAAGTTTCAGGAGCTTTCTAAAAGCTGAGTTAAAACATCACAACTCCCAAAAAAATTTTGGGACTCCACATTCTAAAAAACTTAACCAAACACAATTTTTGATGGCTTTTGAGTTTAAACTCAGAAAGCAGCATTTAAAATCAAAACCAAACGCACCCTAAGTATTTTTGTAAATACTTTAGTGGAGGAGCTTAATTGAAAATCCACCCAATTTTTTTTCTGTATATATTTGATGAGGAGAGAGAAATGATCCACTTCTGAGAGTAGAGCTCGAGATCCCTCTCCATGTTTTCCCCCCAAATTCTCAAACGTTCCCTAACCCTAACCCTAGCTTCTTGGAGATCCGTCCATGGCGAGCGGCAATCTCTTCCCGAGCGACGACTGACCCCACACCGCTATCTCAGCTATCGGTGGTGAGATCTCCTTCCCGGGGTGGCTAGCTGTTCATCTTCTCGGCTTGCGGCTCTTCCACAGCAGCGTCGGTTCGTTTCCGGCCACTCCGATCCACGGTGGTTCCTTCAAGGGCACGCGGACTCGCAGTAGAGTATCGCCGTTCCATGACGTCCTTCCAGCGGTGAGATTTCTTCCTCTTGACTAAGCAATTACGACGACAACGGCCACCTGGTCAGCGGAGCGGGGGCGGATCTTCGGCGAGTTCCCCCTTTGGATGGTGATCGTTCCTTTGGCGACACAATTATTTCATGGAATAGTTGCTCGAGACAATAACAAGCCGGACGAGCTTGATCTTCCTCGGCAAGTGGATTCGATCGACGGCGACATTGTAACTCCAAGGAGCGGACAGATCTACAACATTTTGTGAGTTGATTCTTCAGATCTGAAGGGATGATGGATCATCTTGATTCTAAACCAATTTTTATTTGTTGTTTTCGATTTCTTAGGATCTAGGTTAGCGGTGCCATTTCAGAGTGATTGCTAGACAAGTTCGTCCTCTGTGGCTATACACCGACCAAACTGTGGAGAGCAACTGACCGATCAACCTATTTTCTCTTGATTTTGTAGCAATCCAGTAAGTACTGAATTTTCTTGTGTTCTTGAAATAGTGTGATCCTTTGAATAATCCTGATTGTTAATTGCGGTGTCGGAACAGTTCCCTAACTTCGGTTTGAATCTGGTCTCGATTTGGAAACCGTAGGCAGATCGAGAGTAAGTTTTCAGTCCTTAGTTTTTCTTGATCCTTTGAGCATCTTTGAAGCTAAGTTTTCATTCTTGAAAGAGTAGTTCTGCAATTTCTTAGTCCTATTTATGACTCAGGCCACATCCAGTTGAACAGAGCCATGTCCGACTCTTGGGACGCACTTTCGATTCGTTGAACTCTTTCAGGTACTTATGATATTTTCTGTCAATTGTTATTTTTCTATTGCTGTGTTGAAGTGTGAGTTTAGCCAGGAACAGTAGTGTCGTAGTGTGACTTGTGACGGCTAGATATGTTTGTGTCCAAGACGTGTCTTATATGCGGGTTCGTGGTGTGTAGCTGTGTTCTGTGTTCATATGGGTGTGTTCGAGCAAGCTGTGTTCGGACGTACATTCGTGTCCAAGAAGTAGAGTGTGTCTGTGCTCGGTTAGATGCAATACCTGTAGCCGTGTCCGTGATTGGTGGAGTCTGCAGTGGTGTATGGGTGTTAAGATTTGGCTTGGAAGGTTTGCAGGTTTTATGTGAATACATAATAGTATCGGTTTGTATAATTGAATTCGTATGTTTTATAGCTGAGTTGTATATTTATGAGTTGGGTTTATGTTTAGCTTACATTATGGCTGGGTTTGGGTATGTACAATATTATGGGGTAGTTTATGCTAGCTTGTGAGGCCCTTTTGAATAACGGACTCTTTGATTTGGAGTGTGTGAGAAGCTTGTGTATAATTTTGCTATTTTTGAATATATATATTACAGATTGATAAGGGAAGTATAGATATTACATCCTGTATGTCTTTTCTCTTTCCAGATTTTTGAAATCAAGTGACCATTGGTTGGTAAGTGAATAAAAGACTTGATGTACAGGTGACCGGAATTTCCACTCTATATGTGGTTTTTGGTAGCAAAGGGATTAAATTCGACAGGAGTTGAACTGTCCATTTTAATTACATCTGATTGTTGGCAGTAGAGTTAATGATAACTGTTAGTTGTAGTTATAACATTTGACCTATCCAATATACTCTTTCTGTTCCCTTCAAGTCTAAGTATTGCTGTGGGTTCTACTGCTAAGATTGGATGTGAGTTGTATGGGAAGTTTTGTTACTCTACAAGTATACGGCATATAGGGACTTGCCTTACATGGGATAGACTAACTTCAGCTGTAGTTAAGACCTGTTAGATGAAACCAGGTTCCAGACACTAGTATTAACAGTCAATATAGTTTGTGGCATCATCAGCTAGTAATTGTAAATAGCTCTTCTATGAATATTTTGTTGTATACAAGTGTGTGCTTGTGGTAATAATTATAAATATATATTTATTATCCTATATCTCGAGTACAACTAGTATAATTTATAAATATTTTATGAGTGGGACTTGCTTAGTAGACGAGAGTAGCTAATGTTGCTTGTTTAGAAATTAACCAACTTGTAATCATTAAACAGGAGGACATCCAGCTCCATTCATTATCCGTACTTTCCCGGAGCAAGGCAAGTACATTCTATGGTCTTGTGCATTTACATTCATCTTTTGTACTTCTCTTAATGACACGATGTGACACGATATCATATGCTCTTGTACTTTCATGTTCTTGTACTTACTTGTGGTCGGGGAGGGGAAATAGACTAGCTATGTGACCAAACCCATGTTCCGATATTCATGTAGATGGCTTAGGTCTCGCATTGTGCACATGGGCCCTAAGCTATACCCTTATTCCTGTGCTCCTGTGCTTATTCCTGTACTTACCCCAGCCGGTCACATAGGCTAGTTGTATCTCAAACATTGTGCACATGTCATGTCTTGTACTTCAGGTTCATGGTTTACATTCTTGTACTTTATTTCTTGTACTTTATATTCATGTACTTTTTTGTTCTTTCCTGTGCTTTACATATTCTCTTGTACATTTTTTTATAGCATGATGTTCTTGTTCATTACCTAGGACTGTACTTTGCTCTGCTCCTGACTGGATATGTTGTAGGTGTACTTGTAGGATATTGTTCTACCTTATGGGCCAGAGCCCGGGATCTTAGCTGAGCATGATGGAGACATGACTTAGCTAGAGGCTTCATGTTTAGATTGTTTAGCTTTACTCCTAGATATGGTTTTAGTGTTCATAGCGTATTTCATTCTTGTTGACTCTGGTACCTCTACGTTATATAGACTTGTGGATTATGGTGATCTTTATGGGATCGTTTATAGATGCTGTGATTTGTACTTATTCATATTGACTTGTTAGTTTTCCTAGCTTGGTATAGCTTACTACGTTGAGTCTTTCAACGTAGGCTCGGCGTGTCTGACTCGTGTTCGATTATTCGGGAGCAGGTCGTGGCACTCCATGGCGAGATGCTAGGCCATATGAATCCCTTGTTGAGCAACTCTTGCAACTGTACTTTGAGTTTTTTAAGTTCTGCAGGGGCCATTCTGTACGGTGCTTTAGAGATCGATCTGGTATCTGGGAATGTGTCAATGGTGAACTCTATTTTTCGATCAGCTGGCATGCCGAGCAGCTCGTCCGAAAACACATCTGGGAATTCTGCCACAATATTGGCATGACCCATATTTGCACCATCATGTCTCATGTCTCGAACAGATGCTAAATAGCCTTTACATCCGGAATGCAGCATCCTTCGAGCCGATATTGCCGAGATCACCATGCAAGTCGACGATGCCACACCATACGAATAGCAGAATTCAGGCACTCCAGGTATATGGAAGGTGACCGTCTTTTTGGTACAATCGATGGTTGCGTTGCACGGACCGAGCCAATCCATTCCAGAATGATATCGTAGTCCTTAATGTCTAGGACTATCGTATCGAGACCTACCTTTTGACCACCAATACAGATGATCCTGAATCAGCTGCAGAGCCAATCCTTGAGGCGCAACCCACTGAATATGGGACTTGATTTCGAAGAATCCTTTCCATAACAAGAAAAAGATCTTAATTCAATCGTTCACATTCGACCGATTCAACCGATCTCGATCTATCGGTCCCGACTGAATCGGTAGCGACAGTGTTCTTTTCTTGCGCACTCCGTGGACAGAAATGGGACACGATGTAGGGACGGAGCACTACATGATATGCCTTGGAATTTTTCAATAATAATAATATTAATTTTTAGTTTTTTTTGCATAATATTTTTCCTTTGCATAGAGATCCCTAATTGATTTAGAAATTACATTTTAGGCTAGCCACATCATGTGGCTCGGTGTCAACTTTAGGGTTGATGCGGCACATACTTGAGCCACTTGGCTCTTTGCACGAAGAGGGAAACCTCTTTTATTGCCACCTCTCCTTTTTCCCTTTCTTCATTCTTCTTCCTCCTCTTCTCCTCTCCTTCTTCTTCTCTACTGCTGCTGCTGCCGGGTGCTGCTGTAGCCGCCGCCATCGCCAGCCACGCTGTCCGCCGGCACCACCACCACCTTCTTCTCTTTCTCTTTCACTTTCCCATGCCAAGGTAACCATGTTTTATCTTCCATATTCTTCTTCAATTTAACCTAGGTCAAAATTTTGTTATATAAATTTATTTTTTGATTGTTGTTTGGATCCAGAAATTGGAAGCTATTTTGAGAACAATCCTAGGTATATCCAAGAAGAAGGCAAGTCCTCATCCCCTTGATCTCCCAAAAATTGTTGTTATTCCTCTTTCAGTTACTATTCTTTGATAAATTTTAGGAGGTTAAATTATATATATATATATATATATATATATATATATATATATATATCAATGATATTGAGGCTTAGAACTAAATATTTTGAGGCTTAGAACTAAATATGGAGACTAGTATAGTTGATTATGATAAGCATTTATTTGATCTTGAAACACCCTATATATATATATATATATATGAACGTGTGTATGGGTGAGTATGTGTTCCATTGTTGATAAATCATTTCAACTTACATATGCGTATACTTTGTACAAGAATTTATATACATTCAAATATAAATGTATGTATACATGTGTTTGTGTATGTGTGTATCTATATTCTGTCCAAAATTTAAAATATGACAATTTAAGATAATCCATTACTACTTTTGCTGAAATTATGCATGTTTGGATACCGGATACATAGAGGACACTAATACTAAATTTCAGGATCACTATGAATTAATTTCATTACTAGATATCTTTGTCATGCCCTAATTACCTTATAATGTTTTGATTTGTTCAGTTAGACCTCAGAATTGATTTTATAACACATGTAGCACTTACAAAGAAATTGCAAACTTGCTAATAAGCGTCGCTAAGGTAAGTATAACCTTGGTAAAATTTTCCTAACTTTCAGTTTTATATATATATATATATATATATATATATATATATATATATATGCGTGGTACCGGTATTGAGGGTTGCTCCACCGAAGGGGTCGGTGTACCCGGAATGTTATATATTGCGTGGTTTCGGTGTTGAGAGTTGCTCCACTGAAGGAGTCGGCGTACCCAAAAATTTGATACATAAATTTTATCTAATGTAAAAAAAATTGGATCAACAAATGTCACGACCTGCTCCCGAATAATCGGACATGAATCGGACACGCCTAGCCTTCGTCGTTAGACACGATGAAGTAAGCTGTACCAATCTCTAGGGAAACTACAAGGAAATATGAAAGTATACAATCACAGCATCTCTATAAACGATCCCAAAATTCAAAATACAATTCTATAATTTATTACATTCATCCAGAAAGCAAGGTAAAGTATGATGTCTCTAATACAATAAAAGTAATCTGCTAAAATGAAAAAATAACTAGGCTTCCTCGGCCTCTAGGTCTAGTGGAGCTCCAGCTGGCTCTAGCACGTCAGCAGGCTCACGACCATAGTACGTGTCACACATCGCCTCCATCTTACCTGCAACATATCCAATCAGGAGCGGAGCAAAGTACAGTCCTAGGTAATAAACAAGAACATCATGATATGAAAAGTACAAGAGAACATATAAAGCACATGAAAGAATAGGAAAGTACATAAATGTAAAGTACAGAAAATAAAGTACATGAAGTAAATCCTGAACATGAAGTACAAGAACCTGACATATGCACAATATTTGAAATACAACTAGCCTATGTGACCGGCTGGGGTAAGTACAGGAATAAGCATAGGAGTATAGGAATAAGGGTACGGCTTAGGGCCCGCGTGCACAGTACGAGGCCTAAGCTATCTACATGAATATCAGAACATGGGTTTGGTCACATAGCTAGTGTATTTTCCCTCCTCGACTACAAGTAAGTACAAGAACATGAAGGTACAAGAGAACATGATATCGTGTCACATCGTGTCATCAAGAGAAGTACAAGATATGAATGTAAATGCACAAGACCATAGAATGTACTTGTCTTGCTCCGGAAAAGTACGAGTAATGAATGGAGCTTGATGTCCTCCTGTTTAATTAAGTACAAGTCAATTTAAGTTAAGTTCTACAACATTTTGTCAATATCAAACTGATTCTAATTAAAACTTGTCATTGAACTCTCAGCCTTATCTTCTTTTTAAAAGACAAAACCACACCGGGCTTCTATATTATGTTGGGCTGGTTAGGCCCAAACCTCCAATATAGGTCCAACATTTATTCCAAGCTTCCTTTACTACCATGTTTCTATGGTCGGCCCAACCCATTACATAGTTAAGCTAAAATCCATAAATCAATATTGGACCCAAAATAATACATGAAGCCCAACACAAACCCTATTCTTAGTTGACAATTCAGTAGGTTCATGCTATAGTTTGGTCACATATGCAACTCAAGCCTTAGTCAATTATACCACCATTTCACAACTGCAACCCAAATAAAACCCAGTTGCAAAATAGTATGCAGAAGTTGTATTCAAACAACCAACCCGTCCTTCTCAAGTTCGAATTCGAAACCTCCCAACGGCTACTAGGCTCGATTCAAACCCCAGAACACATATTCACGTTTAAACAAAAAACCAAATGGACATCTCTGCTAGAGGAACTACACGAATTATCAGCAACCAACATCAAGAGTTTCTTAGATGAACCCAAATTATACAGAGAAGAAGAAGAACTCCAAAAATTAATACAATCAAAATCAAAATAGAATTTACAGAATATAAATTGAATAAGTAAACTCTGTTACTATCAGTCCTAGTCTTCCCACTGCAACAGACATCACCCGAACCCATACAGAGGTCGGACACAAATCGATGTTGGATACAATCCGGGCTTGGACACGCATACACTGGTCATGAACCCACGAACCCTTCCTCTGACATAATTGATTCATGAAAGAAGACAAACTTACATAGGATTTATGAGCAGAACAACTAGAAATCAAGGAGGTGAGAAGAAAATTACCTGGGATGCAGATCAGGAATCAATTAATGTATCCGACTCCTCTACACGTATCAGACACGATCAAAATCCTATTGCCAAACAACGAATTAATAAGGCTCAGGGATCTCTCGATCGCCAAAAACTTAGAATCTCCAAAAGATTAAATCCAAAACTATAATTCGAATTTCACAGAAACAAATCAAATTAATACTTACTGATCGAACTCAAATTCCAGACTCAATCAACAACTTCCAACAGCAAAATAAAATCACAATCAACATTTCAAAACAAATTGGTGATCGAAAAAGGAACAACAGTCCGAGCTCGCTAAGAAGGAAGGAAAACTTAAGCTGAGAACTCACCAATCTGAAGTAAATCTTGATCGAAGAAGGGAAGCTTCGATAGATTTGTTCAAAACTGGATCGAGATTATCGATCTGAGAATCAACCGAGAACTTCAACAAATCCGTTCAAAACTGGATCAACCGAGTAAGGAAGGAAATCACAAGAAACTTACCAAAATTGATCGATGATGATCGAATGTCTGCTACTCAAGGAACCCGGACCAAATTGTCCTGATCTGAAATTTCAAGTTTGAAAGGGATAGATCTCTACGGGATCTAACAAAGAAAAAGGAACAGACGAAGGATCGAGGACTCACCGAGTGGTTCCTCGAGGATTCGAGCGATCGGCTGAGTTCTAGCCGTTGAAGATGATCGCCAATGACGAACGTGGAAGGCACCGCTGGAGAAGAAGGTGTACTCCGATCATCCCCCGCAAAGAGCCACCGAATTCGCCATCTCCGCCGTGAAGGGTCGACGAAGAACTAGGGTTAGGGTTTCGGCTGGGAACGGAATTGGGGACGAACGCGAGTGATCGGCTCTTGGGAAGAATAGAATAGCTACGAAAATAAATGGTTTTCTCTCTCCACTACTCTAATATAATAGAAAGGAAAACTTGCACTTAGGCCCTCCCGCAAAAATGACTTTAAGCAGTAAGTCCCTCCTCCTTTTCATTAATTGAAGATCAACAAAGAAAATAGTTAGGAAGAATGTCAAGTGGTGGGGACCACAAATGGTTTGTTACAACTAACTTTCAAATTCAAATTCCTGCTCTTAATTTTCATTCCCTCCAAAATATTCTTAAAACTTATTATTTGAAAATCAATTAAACAATTAATCATTAAACAGAAGATAGGTTTAAGATTTTGAAAAAAAATGAAAAATGGAGTGACAACAAATACATAGGAGACTGCCAAATTTTTTAATAATTTTGGGAGTTAACCAAATTTTAGAGAATTATAGGATTAGGAAAACCTAATTGAATCATCCAAGTTTATTTCCAGTCAACAAGATATTACCATATGGCGTGTTGTCTTTGACACACGAGATAGTAAAATAAGTTGAACAATTCCTTGCCAACGATTATTACCATATGGCGTGTTATTCCGACACACAAGATGGTAATAAGTTGGATAATCTCTTGCCAACAAGAGATTACTATATAGCATATTGTCTTTGACATATGAGATGATAATTGAGTTGGAACCTGATATTAGACCTAGGAATTAATAGACTATTGTTTGTGTTTGTAGTTGTATCATAGGGTGGAAGGGAACAACTGGATCACATCTATCGAAATTCCTACAATATAATAACTCCAGTAAAAGCTGATCAGTAGTCCCGCATCTGTAAGGCCTTGCGATGTCGGAGGTGAGGCCTAACTCACCAACAGAGAACAGTTCAGTAAATTCTGAGAATAAAATTGACATTCTAAAAGTTAATCATGAGACTCGTCTCACAGTATCGATATTTATATACGGATACGTATTTTGTATTATATTTCGCATTTTCTTAGCTTTCGAAATGCTTTAAAAAAATTCAAAATTGTGGATTTTCTTCTTGACCGACATACCGACGGTGTACCGGTGTATACCGACGGCATACCTCCTGGACATATTTTTCACATTTGAGATATTTTCGATTTCAAATATTTTTGTGAATAGTGTTTCCGATATTTTGTGAATAATGTTTTAGATATTTTGACGAATAGTGTTTAGATATTTTCGTAAATAGTATAGATGCACCATATTATCCAATGGATACTTAGTTTTCTTTGGATGGCCAAGATTGACTTAGATTGTGACATGGATCACGAACCAACGGTCACGATTAATTTACCCCTTCTATATATACCCTCTCACTTTCTCTCTCCTCTCTCTTTTCATTCCTTCTTCATTTCCTCTTCACTCTTTTTTCTCTTCCTCAAGCTTAGTAAAGCTTGGCCTTGAGGCCTAGACTGTGGTTTTGGAACCCCTCTTGGTGGTGGAGTGGAGGATTAGGTTTGGTTGCTAAAACCTAGGCAAGTACATTTTGCTCAAAAGTGATATATGACCATGTTATATTTTTGGTTTCCCATAGAAATTAAATTTTTATTGTTCTAGAATATGCTTCTCTAAATTGTTAACATCTTTAGTATATAGTACTTTTGGTTTTGATAGATGGTATTGAGTACATCTAAAATTCTCGATAGTATTTTTGAGTATTTTGAGGTATTCATATTTAAAATTTCAAAATCAGTAAAATCTAATGCTTCCATATTGTAGAAATTCAATTCATTACAATTTTGACTTTTGAAAATCCGAATTCCGATTTAAAATGAAGTTTGTATGGCCGAAAGAAGTTTTAAGTTTTCAAAAATCAACTTTCTGTGATGGTTCAAAAAATTTGTCGAAAATTCACAAAAATCCATCGAAAAATCTAAACTTGCTCCACAAAACTTGTTGTGACACTTCAGAAAATCCATCGATAATATGCAGTAATCCGCCGGATGATCTGGTTATGTTTTTTTGTTTGTTTTTGCCCGTTTTTGTTCGTTTTTGATATTTTCTTCGATTGTAATGAACTCTTGACATGAATAGATGACCTTGTATAGTTAGAGAATGATTGTACACCCTATATATACTTGACACTAATTTATGTACATAAATTGTTTTATGCCATGTACTTATCTTTATTAATTTTTCCTACATACCATGATATAGTTCCTATTTGATTTTCTGATATGTCAGGATATGTTTTCTTATTGATTTCACCTACACGCCATGATATGTATTGCCATGCCTTTCCAGATTTTATTTCCAGTACATTTATTGTCTAGCCGTATATTGATTGATAGTAGCCTGTCATGGCGTACTCATGATTACCGTACAAGTCCAGATTCTAGATAGTGGCTCGTAGTAGCGGTCTCTTGTACTGATTTCTTGATTGACTTCTAGATTGAGATTTGAATGCATGTTCTTTATTAATACCATGGAATTAACTTGTTATATGTCTAATCTATTTGCATCTTGGCAATGGACAATCGATTATAAGTGTTATCTAATGCATCGCGTGTAATGTGTATTGAGAACATTTGCCAGAGATATCTCATAAATGACTTGTACCTATGGCTCGTCATTATAGGACGATTCTTGAGTGTCTACGACTTGAGAATTAAAAATAAATCATATAAGTAATTGACTAGTAAACTCATATAGATCATTGGGAGGGGACGACACTTTATGCTACCGCGATTCGGGTCGCTATGGGCCCCCACAGTGGCAGGGATAACCCCGATTGGCGTGGGCCCCTGACCTCTACTGATTGAGTAGATGTTGATCTACTATTGATATATATGTTTTTGAGTAGATGTTTATCTACTATTGATATGTTTATTTTGAGTAGATGTTTATCTACTATTGATAGAGATTATTGATTGGTTGTATTTCTTTTTTCTACTATCGTTGCCCCCTAAGCCACCCAAGTTACTGTAATGTAGGTGGTAGTGAAGCTCCTCGACTTGCATTCTAGTAAATAGGTTTGTGACAGCCCTAGTTAGTTAATGATATCAAGTCATAGGCAATGATTGGCCGTGCACTTTTGGTTGTGCGTTACTCTATATGCTCTATGTGTCGGTGAGTGGTCAGGGGCTAAGTCTGCTCGAGAAAAGATCTGTAATCCCAGTCCTTGTTTGGTTTAAGGGTTATGGCTCCGACTTTGTTCTCATTGGCTTATTCTTCTCTATTGCTATATTGTTCAGTATTTTTATTCAGTCATTCTATTCTCGAGATACGTGTATTAGTACCGTACTGGTCTCGACCCGTATTTATTTATTTCTGTCATTATGTTGTTGTGTTGTTATTGGGCTTTGTCGTTTACCTCGAGCTTTTCTTGTGGTACTTGCTATTTGGGGTCTAACCCTACGATTTTGCATGGCCAGGTTCCATAGTTGATCTCGAGGATCTACCGTCTTCTTCTCCGGATGGTTCGCACTCAGAGGACCGACACGGATTGACGAGTGGGTTACCTTATCTCCCACTCCATTGTTGTACTTTTATTTGGTGTTGTTTATCCAAGGACATGTATTAGTCCTTGTATCTGGGTTTTGTTCCCTCTGTCTTCGTACGATGTATATGTATATTCTAGACCATGGCTAGTTGTATATTTATGTATCTTTGGTATATTTAGTTGATGTATCTTTTCATTATGTCAAATCTCATGATTATGTATGTATTTGTGTCTGGAACATCTTACCCATCTCATATGCGATTTACTCTTTATTGCTTCTTATGCTGACTGGATTAAGATATGTTTTGTTCGACCATAGGAGTCGTCAGTGGCATGCTAAAGTCCACCCACTTGTCTTCTAGACAGCTTTGATCGCATATTGGGATAGTGGCGTACTCTAATATACGTAGCTGGCTTTGTTTTGCCCCCGTTCTCTAGTATTCTGGTTCTGGGGCGTGACGGAGTTTTTTGGTGGCCCATGCAGGTCTTTCTTCAGACTTGTGGGGGATTTATCTTATTAGAATCTCAATCCTATATTTATCTTCATTTGATCTCCCTTTGCTTATTGTATTTCTCACTTTCCTTGAACTGTAAACAAGCTTGGCATATCCTTGCTCTATTTTTGTCCATTATTAATATCACATGTCCTTATCCTTCAGGGATACCTCACCTTCTTATTTATTTATTTCGAAGATTTTATTGCTTCGTCTTCTTTCATGGTTCATGCAGTATGTCGCATCAGATCCCGTCTCCTCAGAGTAAAGTACCATCTCAGCATCTGTTGGCAGCTCAGTTCACTCCACTCCAGTCAGTTCTGCCAGTAAAGTCAGCCTGATCCCATATTCAGCATCTCCTTCTGATGCGGTCTCAGCAGTTTCAATGTCAGCATCCGACACAGTTTCCCAGGTCCAGTAAGACATGTAAAAAATTAGCAGCAGGTAAGAGTAGAAGTCCCGATCCATAGGCAGAGAGAATTTATTATCATAGAGCAGATGTTGGCTGAGGGCAGTCAGATTGTTGGTAAGCTTCTGAGGTGTTCCTTCAGTCATTCTCATTCTTGGGTTCAGTCGACGGCCTTGTATTCCACTTATACCCGGAATGCAATGGTCGCCTCAACATATTCGATGAGTGAAAACGAGTTTCTCGTACCACTCTTTTGCCTCCGTATCTCGTGATATGCGATGTCTATCATGTATCCCGACTATGAAGGTGCGTCCTGGATCGGAGTCATATTCTCGATTGAGTTGTTGGTACCGACTTACTTCAAGGCTTGACCCCTGTCCACTTTGTGAGTCAGCATAGGCAACCGAGGACGAATCCCTACTCAACTGACTCAGGGGTATATTATTCTATATGCCTCATTGTTCTTTTTCTTTTCTTGTATTATATATGTATGTACTTATTATTTTCTGCATTTATTTAAATTCCGTATCTCAATTATCACTTGTACATAGGATGTTTTCTTTCGATGAGTTATGATTTTACATTGTTTTAGCATGCGTATTTTTGCTCGACTAGCTTTAGGAAATTTCGAGGACAAAATTTTTAGTTGTGGAGAGTTGTGAGACTCGTCTCACAGTATCGATATTTATATAAGGATACGTATTTTGTATTATATTTTGCATTTTCATGGTTTTCGAAATGCTTTAAAATTTTCCAAAATTGTATATTTTCTTCTTGATCAGCATACCGGCGGTGTACCGGTGTATACCGACGGCATACCGCTCGGACAGATTTTCCACATTTTAGATATTTTTGATTTCAGATATTTTCGTAAATAGTATTTTCGATATTTTATGAATAGTATTTTAGATATTTTGATGAATAGTGTTTGGATATTTTCGTGAATAGTACAGATGCACCCTATTATCCAATGGATACTTGATTTTCTTTGGATGACGAAGATTAACATAGATTGTGACATGGATCACGATCCAACGGTCACGATTAATTCACCCTTCTATATATACCCTCTCACTTTCTCTCTCCTCTTTCCTTTCATTCCTTCTTCATTTCCTCTTTACTCTCCTTCCACTTCCTCAAGCTTAGGAAAGCTTGGCCTTGAGGCCTAGAGTGTGGTTTCGGAACCCCTCTTTGTGGTGGAGTGAAAGATTAGGGTTGGCTGCTAAAACCTATGCAAATATATCTTGCTCAAAAGTGATATGACCATGTTGTATTTTTGGTTTCCCAAAGAAAACTAAAGTTTTATTGTTCTATAATATGCTTCTCTAAATTGTTAACATCTTTAGTATATCGCACTTTTGGTTTTGAACGATGGTATTGCATAGATCTGAGATTCTCGATAGTATTTTCGAGTATTTTAAGGTATTCATCTTTAAAATTTCAAAACTAGTAAACTCTAATGCTTCCATGTTGTAGAAAATTTAATTTTATGCGATTTTGACTTTTGAAAATCCGAATTTCGATTTAAAACAAAGTTTTTATGTCCGAAAGTTTTGAGTTTTCAAAAATCAACTTTCTGTGACGGTTCGGAAAATCTATCGAAAATTAGCGGAAATTTGTCGAAAAATCCGAACTTGCTCCACAAAACTTGTTGTGACACTTCGAAAAATCCGCCGGTAATCCACCGGATGATCCGGTTAGGCTGTTTTTGTCTGTTTTTGCCCGTTTTTGTCCGTTTTTTATATTTTTTTCGACTGTAATGAACTCTTAACATGAATAGATGAGTTTGTATACTGAGAGAATGATTATGCACCCTAAATATACTTGACACTAGTATATGTACATAAATTATTTTATGCCATGTACTTATCTTTTATTAATTTTTCCTACATGCCATGATATAGTTCCTATTTGATTTTCTGATATGTCAGGATATGTTTTCTTATTTATTTCCCCTACACGCCATGATATGTATTGCCATGCCTTTTCCAGATTTTATTGTCCAGTACATTTATTGTCTAGCCGTACATTGATTGATAGTAGTTTGTCATGGCGTACTCATGATTACCGTACATGTCCAGATTCTAGATAGTGGCTCGTAGTAGCGCACTTCTCTACTGATTTCCCGATTAACTTCTAGATTGAGATTTGAATGTCTGATTGACTTCTAGATTGAGATTTGAATGCATATTCTTTATTGACACCGTGGAATTAACTTGTTATATGTCTAATCTATTTGCATCTTGGCACTGGACAATCGAGTGTGAGTATTGTCCATTGTATCGCGTGTAATGTGTATTGAGAATATTTGCCAAAAATATCTCACAAATGACTTGTACCCATGGCTCATCATTATAGGAAGATTCTTGAGTGTCCACGACTTGAGAATTGAAAATGAATCTAATAAATAATTGACTAGTAAACTAATATAGATCATTGGAAGGGGACGACACTTCATGCTACCGCGACTCGGGTCGCTCTGGACCCCTACAGCGGCAGGGATAATCCCGATTAGCGTGGGCCCTTGACCTCTACTGATTGAGTAGATGTTTATCTACTATTGATATATATGTTTTTGAGTAGATGTTTATCTACTATTGATATGTTTATTTTGAGTAGATGTTTATCGACTATTGATAGAGATTATTGATTGGTTGTATTTTTTTTGCTCTACTGTCGTCACCCCCTTGGCCACCCGATTTACTACAGCGTAGGTGGTAGCGAAGTTCCTTGACTTGCATTCTAGTAATTAGGTTTGTGATAACCCTAGTTAGTAATGATATCAAGCCGTAGGCAATGATTGGCCGTGCACTTTTGGTTGTGCGTTACTCTATATGCTCTATGTGTCGGTGAGTGGCCAGAGGCTAAGTTCTGCTCGAGAAAAGATCTGCAACCCCGGTCCTTGTTTGGTTTAAGGGTTGTGGCTCCGACTTTAAGTAGTTCCTAAGTCCCTTGTTGCTCATCGGCTTATTCTTCTCTATTGCTATATTGTTCAGTATTTTCATTCAGTCATTCTATTCTCGAGATACGTGCATTAGTACCGCACTAGTCTCGACCCGCATTTATTTATTTATGTCATTATGTTGTGTTGTTATTGGGCTTTGTCGTTCACCTCGAGATTTCCTTGTGGTACTTGCTATTTGGGGTCTAACCCTACTGGTTTTGCATGGCCAGGTTCCATAGTTGATCTTGAGGATCTATCGTCTTCTTCTCCGGATGGTTTGCACTCAGAGGACCAACACGGATTGGCGAGTGGGTTACCTTATCTCCCACTACATTGTTGTACTTTCATTCAGTGGTGTTTAGCCAAGGACATGTATTAGTCCTTGTATCTAGGTTTTGTTCCCTCCGTCTTCGTACGGCGTAGATGTATATTCTGGACCATGGTTAGTTTTACATTTATGTATCTTTGGTATATTCAGTTGATGTATCTTTTTATTATGTCAAATATCATGATTATGTATGTATTTGTGTTTGGGACGCCTTACCCATCTCATATGTGATTTACTCTTTATTGCTTCTTGTGTTAATTGGATTAAGATAGGTTTTGTTCGACCATAGGAGTCGTCAGTGGCATGCTAGAGTCCACCCACTTATCTTCTAGACAGCTTTGATCGCATATTGGGGTACTGGTGTACTCTAATATATGTAGTTGGCTTTGTTTTGCCCCCGTTCTCCAGTATTCTGGTTCTGGGACGTGACATTAATGTATACCAGTTTCTCACAAGATGTGGTGGGTCTAATCTAAGGCATCGTAGCCAATCCAGGCACCACCTGGTCCCGGGTAAATAGGATTATTGTCGGAAAAATAGAGAGTAATCGTGATCCACACGTGTTCTCTAAAATTGCATAACCATGAGGAATAGTATTTGTGATTATATTGTAGCTAGGTCTTTGTGTGATAACTTGTTGGATTAGGATAGATTAGGATATATAACTTTTCTAAATATCTTAAAATAAATGAATTAAATTACATTTCTTATATTCATTTAGTTCTTCTGAATTATATTTCGCATTTCTTACCGCCTTTAACCCGAGGATTTTGTTCACTCGGAGAAAACGAGAACCCAGAAGATACAATGCCTCTATACGATGAAGACGGAGATGAATGACCATTGGGCAGCTTGGCCGGGATGTCAACAAAGTTTATTTTGTTGTTAAAATGTGTAAATTAAATGTTTTGATGGAACTTGTAGTCATGTTGTGTAAGATGATTTAAAGGTTATGTATGGAAGACTTAGAATGTAATATATGTTGTACCTTATCCTAGCTTTTACAGGCGACAATCGCAATCTTAATATTAGAATGTTGTATATGTGCGTAGCCTGGAGATGTATCAATGCACATGGTTTTCGTTATCTGGAAACGGGACATGACACGTCTTTTAATGGTAGCCCATACAGGTTTGGCTTTAGAGACCTATATAGGTTAAGCTTAGATCCTAAGTTGTATTCTTAGGAAGCCTAGAAAGAACCCTAGGATAAGGATATTTGACAGTATTAAAGTTTGAGAAAGGATGCACGGAATGGAAAGAAAATAAATTTTGGGTTTAATTATTTTTGGAGTTTATTTGTATAAGTGAGCATTTATCATTTATATTTTGAGGTTCTAATATAAGGTGGACGGGGGGTTTCGTGAATATTGGTATGGATTTGTTTCTTCCAAGCCTGGAATGGGATGGAAGTGAATACACCCTATACCTATATCAGAGATTTGTCAGGATAATGTGGAACGCACCTGGCTGGTATGACCTCCCCATCTACGAGGTATTCTATGGGATCCAGCGCACCATCAGTCGGGATGTAGAGGACGGCGTTGAGGTGGATTTCGAAAGAACGACATACTGTCTCTATGTTCGAGACCCAAACCACACTTACACTGATACACAGATACGAGGGGACTTTGGATGACTTTAAGAGACTCCACCCAGAGGTTGAAGTTCTTACAGTAGAAAGGATCCTTATTATGAGGGTAGAATAGGAATCTCAAGCCATGTATGTAGTGAAGAAGGGGTTATTCTTCCTTTTTTTGTCTGTTGTATCATATTTTGTAAGAACAACAGATGTATATATAGTAGTAAGTGATGGGAGTATAAGGGCATACTTGTTTGTTGTATCGCATTTTGTCAAGGAACAACATATGTATGTGGTGACTCTAGGATAGAAAGTGTAAGTGTATAAATAGTATGTATGTCGTGACCTCTATGGCAATATGTAACATTTTGACAATAGTAAATGAATATGTTGTTCCTATTCCCTGGAAAACTCGTGTGCTTCATTATTGGCAATCTTTGAGATATACATATTTTGGCAAATTGTATTTCTCGAATCCTTATTGATAAGTGATATTTATCAATTCTCATTTGAAACTAAATCATTTCCTGAGACATTATTGCCTTTTGAATTACCCAGGAAATGGACAGTTCAAATGATCCACCCAAGCTGAACAAGGCACTCCATATGTGTATCAATTACTACGACAAATCCTGGAAAGTCATAGCCAGCAGGCTAATGCAGCACAGGCAACGAATGCTGCACTAATAGAACAACTGCGAGCTCCACCAAAACCTAAGAAGAAATTGGTGGCTGACTATAGGAATTTGGATCTACTGAAATTTCATGGGATTGAACGCCCTATGGAAGCTGGGCAGTAGATGAGAACCACAGAGGGACTAATGAAGGCAGCCAATATCAGTCCCGAAGGCATGGTGGCAGTCATCTAAATTCAACTTTTGGATGTCGCAGATAGCTGGTGGAGCACAGAACATCCTAAGAATCAAATAATATAGTCTCTTGGGAAGAATTTAAAAGGAAATTTAAAGAACGATTCTTTCCAAGATCAGCAAGACTGAAACTAGAGCGGAAGTTCATCCAACTGAATCAAGGACATTCAACTGTGGATGAATATGCTGCAGAGTTCACCAGATTGAGTAAGTTCGCATTATATATGGGGACAAATGAGGAAGCAAAGGCGGTCCTCTTCCAAGAAGGACTGAATGTTGAGCTGGAGCATAAGGTAGCACTATATCGGTACAAGACCTACTCAAAGATAACTGAGGCCACCCACGATCAAGAAAGGATGTTGAAGGAAAGACAAGCTCCAAGGTCGGGAGGTTCAAAGAGGTCATAGAATACGGGATCTTCATCATAGAAGAATCGGTGGCAAGGACCGCCCAAGCGTCCTTAAATAGAGCAGAGGAAGGAAGTACCCACTTGCAAATACTGTAGAAAAGTAGGACACATCAAGAACAACTGTAGACTACTCAATGGTATATGTTTGAAGTGTGGACTTCCAGGACATAAAGCTTATCAGTGTGATATGAACAGGCCCGGACCACATAATCCTCAGTAGGGTCTAAGACCAATGCTACAAGAGAGTGGTTCCAGACCAATGATCCAAGCAACGATAAATTCCAAAGTAATTGTACCATCTGGATACCATCATAGGCCCACATTGGCTCTACAGGCATACCAATTCCAACAAGCTCAAAAGGCAAAACAGCCATACACGGGGAAGAAGAAGAAAAAACATGGTCAAGTATTTATGATGGATACAGAAGAAGTTGAGATCGTAGGCGAAGTGGTGACAGGTACTATATTAGTTCCATCATATCCAGCATCAGTTTTATTTGATTCATGAGCAACACAATTCTTTATATCTTCTACATTTGTATCACAACGAGAAATTGAATCACAACCCTTGATTAAGAATCTGAATATTCTTACGAGAAATGGCGTAGTAAAGGTTGGTCATGTATGTAAAGCATGTCCAGTTAAATTAGGCGGGGGAGCATTTAGGGTAAGATTGCTAGTTTTTCTAATGAATAACTATAGTGTAGTATTGGGAATGGATTGGTTGACAAAAACATTAGCCAATATAGTCTTTGGTCAAGGAATGATTTCATTCCAACTCCCTAATAAGGAAACATATGAATTTATCCGAAACCAGAGAGAATTTGATGCTGGAGAATTAGAAAAACTGGAACTACCAATTCGAGGAAGATTCCAAGAACTGGAGGAAGAACAATTTCCAAGGATAGTAGAAGATTTTAAGGATGTATTTCCACAAGAATTACACAGGTTACCACCAGATAGAGCAGTAGAATTTTTCATTAATTTGGTACCCGGAGCAGCTCTTATAGCCAAGAAAATATATCCAATGAACAAAGAAGAATTGGCAGAGCTGAATAAGAAAATCAAGGAGTTGTTGTCAAAAGGGTTCATCCAACCAAGTGCATCGCCATGGGATGCACCGATTTTATTTGTGAACAAGAATACTGGAACCCTACGATTAGTAATTGACTATAGGGCACTAAATGAAGTTACGATCAAGAATAAATATCTCTTGCCTAGAATTGATGAACTATTTGACCAGCTAGGAGAAGCAAAAGTATTCTCGAAAATTGATTTGAGATCTGGGTAAAATCAAGTAAAAGTGAAAAGGGAAGATGTTCAGAAGACAGCACACTACAACAAATATGGCCTACAATAGCAGTTTTTTTATAGCGTTCAAGTATCCCTGCTATAGAATGTTATCAACAATAGCGTTCTTTCTGCATTGCTATAAAAATATATGTATCTATAGCGATTTTTGAATGCTGTAGAATCTCTAACATTCATATATTGCTATGTTTGTATGTCAAAGCAGATCTCATGTTCGAATCCTAAGAGAAGCAGAGTAGATTTTTATTTTACATGATAAAAAATAGACTATAGCATATATGGCGTAAAAGCATACAAATTTGAAAAACCTATGCCCAACATTTATCATAATCTACAACACCTTTTTAAACATATCGTAAACATAAATTCAACGACACTTTTAAGGACACCTACAAATGTGTATAATATTAGATACTTACTACAACACTCTAAATGTGTTGTATAACATTTTATTTCCTACCATTGTTTTTGTTTTCTAAATACAACACCCAGTCTAAAATTTCATTCTCCCACCATATTTTTCACAAACGCGCGCCTGCTGCTCACATACGTATTCCTACCCAATGAAATGGCGCATGTCCCTTCCATTTTCCCTCCTCCTCTCTTCTTCCTTTCTATTTCACTGCCCTAATTTCATCCATTTTTTCTTGCTCTCTCTCTTTCTAAGGGATTAGGAAGCAAAGGAGTTTTGATCGTCGTAGTCGTCACCGATGTCACCACCGTTGTCACCGACGTCATCGCCATCGTCACCGACGACACCGCCGTCGACTAGGTCATCTCTCATTCTTTAATCTCCATCCCTATTTTTCATGAGTTTTTATTTCTTGATTTTTTTATCTAGGGTTAATAATTGGGGATTTTGTAAGCATCAAATAGAATCGTTCATGATCTAGGGTTTTCTTTGTTAATTAGAGTTTAGAGTAAGAAATTAACATCTAGGGCTTGTCTTTCTTAATATCCAATCTTTAGGTTCCACCGACCAGATCCCGACCTCTTCTCGGTTAGAAAATATAGACTGGACATACGAAAACGAAGGAAACGACGCCAACTTTTGGAAACTCCTGGGTTATGTTTGGTGTGTCGATGTCGTGTTTCCCAAATACGTTTTCGACGCGGATCTCACGGCACTGGTTATTGAAGTGTCCGTGGGTTCCTAGGTTAATATGGTTCAGAGAATCTTTTTTTTCTTTCTTTTAGAGATTCACTCATACTTTAGTTTGTATGACTTAGCTTCTATTTTGATTCGATGCTCCTAAATAAATAAATTTTCTTTTTTGCTAATTTAAGTAAAAAAGTATGTCTTTTAGGGTTTGCTAGTGTTGAAAATGTTTTTCAGAGTTTCATATTGAATCTAATTGGAAAATTTAACCAAAAGTATGTTTTTTAGGTTTCGATTTTGATGGCGATGCTATGTCTGTGTAATTGGCCATGTCTGTGTTGTAATTGGCTAATTGGCCATGTTTGTGTTGCTAATAATATTTCTTGGTTCCCTATAGAAGAAAAAAAGGCTTGTTCTATTTCAATGGTCGTTGCTTTCCATGACTCTAAATTTTGGTGCAGACTTCAACATTGTAACAAAGCTTCGGTAAGGAATGAGATTAATATTTGGGATTCCGTTGACTCTATGTTCATACAAAGGCTTTTAGATGTGAAGTTTGATTCAATTCACGATATTTTATTACCATGTAAACAACTTTTATTTATCTCAAAAGTATGATGTTTTTTTTTCATGTTGCAGTTAATTTTAATTTTTGCTTGCCTGATTTGTGTTGGCATATACCTCATTGTTTTCTAGTGTTAATTATCTCCTTGTAATTGGGTGTTTGGTCATTGTTTCGTCTTTCTCAAGTTTTTTTTTAATTTGTTTACACATCTTCATATAATTAAGTGAACTTTAGATGATAATTAGGATAAACATGCTAAAAAATATTTCAGTTGCGCCTTTTCAGTTGAAATTGAAATGTGGGGTATATGGCCTTGATATTGTAAGTCAAACCTGGTGATTTAATTTCTTATGATATTTTTTAGTTCAGTTTTTATCTGTGTTTGCGGAGTAACTAGGAATAATATAAATGTTTAACTTATTAAAACACTGCAATTCTGGTACCTGGAACTTACGAACTTTCATTCATCCCTCCTTAATATCATACACTACAAATAGATATCATCTTTAGTAGATGCAGTCTTTTTTACGTCACGAGATAAATGCTAGGGGTTGTATGTAAGTTAACTGAAAAGAAAAGCTTGTCAAGTTCTTGACCGATAAAACATTCTTCTGTAATAATGGTGATGGTCAGAAATTGGAAACTGTTTCAGGTACGACATAATTTTCTCTCCTAATATTGGTACGATGCAATTTGCACAATAAATAAATTAGCAGAATAATTAAGCTGCAGTATCAATTCTAACACTTTAGGGATGTTTGGCACTTAATATTCGTGCTGACATATGATACACAATCAATATCCAGATTCCATATTTGTGTGGAAATTTCATATCCTGTGACACTATGATATTTTTGCTGACACCAACATTCCATTCATGTTAAAATTGTAGTACTAGTACCCCTGCATTCTCATGCATTTCTTCTCCCCCCACAAATTAACCAATCCTTGTCACTTCTCTCTGCTACTACAAGAATGTTTCCTCCTAG
This sequence comes from Iris pallida, assembly GCA_029216955.1. Taxonomy (NCBI): domain Eukaryota; kingdom Viridiplantae; phylum Streptophyta; class Magnoliopsida; order Asparagales; family Iridaceae; genus Iris; species Iris pallida. Next base: position 160,329 of record JANAVB010006796.1, read on the forward strand.
AAAAGAAGCAGCAACAGCTCCTGCCTTCCAAGAAGGCTTGGAGACGCTTCACTTATAAATTGCAATCCAAACTCCAAAACCTTACAAAAAAACACATGTATGTATCCAAACAAAATCTAATTAGGATACTGATACAAGCTAGTCATATATAATATATGACCAACTTGTATGTATGTGGCAGTAAATATATGAAAAGTACTGGTTTGCTGAGGGGTCATGTATTATACAAAGCATCCTTCAACATAATCCTTCTTAACTATAATGTAATTTGTATTGTAGTATTGTATGTAGCAGTAAGTGTATGAAAAGTACCCCTATGTTCTCATATGTACCAGTAAGTTGTATTGTTGAACAAAAGCAACTTAGCAGAAGGAACATAAGCCTTAAAGAAACTTGGGATTTCATCTTAGTAGCAGAGCATGTGGACATACAGGGACCAACAGAGACCGACATCCGCATACACAAAGGATTTTAGGTTGATCAGACCCCAAGGTTCGATTTCTTCTTCCTCCCTAAGAATTTAATTTGAGATTTGAGTTCTTGGATTAGTTTGATTTTCATTGATATTAGTTTTAGTTCATTTTAATTTGTTAATGTCAGACCATCAATTCTTTCTTTAAGACATTGAAGTTGTTTGTAGTATTGTCTGAACTCCATAGAACATTGACTGCTAAATTTGTATACCAACTTGTGTATTTCCTCTTATTGTTATGTAAATTATGTTTTTTGCAGTTTTTTTTATTGCTTGCATTCTCAGACCTGCATTGATGGGAGCCTCTTGGCACTGGAAACCCTTTTTTAATTTCAAGGCTCCTATTTATCTTTTATTTCTAGTTTTTTGCTAAATGGTTGTAAAATCTTAGATCATTAGAGATAATAAATTAGTTGAACTGTCAACTCAATTTCAAAAGAATTATAATGAATACACTGGACGTTATATGAGAACTACAAATGCATTATTTAGTGCGAAAGGTCAGATTTATGACAAATGGTACATGTTTTTTGGCCTTTTCTATTCATATATGAATCTTCTTTTTCAATTGATAGGTAGTCATGCGTTGGGATCCTGGTCCACAAGCATATTGTTGACAGAGGCAACATAGAAAACCTTTGCAAGAAAGGATGTGAAGGGCATAACAAAGCACCTATGAATGTGGATTCTCATCCAAAGTCCCTATTCTATTATCACTGTACCCTACTAACAAAGCACCTATATTTGTAGTCTTATCTCATATGTTGTGGTTGTGAAGCTTTTTCATGACATGTTCAATCTAATTGTTATTTTAAACCTGATTTGTCTCTTAAAACATTTCCACCATGTATACATGACTGGGCTTTGATTATCTCCTAATGTAACAAAGGAATTCTTCATTTATTAATTTGCATTGTGGCCTAGGTCATACGGCACATATAGTTAAACATGCAAACAGGTCGGCTTTAAAGGGTTCAGGTCTAACCTAAACAGGCATTCCTTACATGGGCCGGGTTGAGATGATCCTTAACTGATTGACCCGAACCGCTCCTTATCTACATTATATACCTCAACTCATCCAAGTTGCTTTTAAAGGGTTCAGGTCCAACCTAAACAGGTCATCCTTGCATGGGTCGGGTTGAGGATGAGCCTTAACGGATTGATCCGAATTGATCCCTACCTACATTAGATATCTTAACTCACTAATAAATACCAAAGCATATTCACTTTTGTTAGTGCTGCTACCTGCCTTTGTTTTAGCATTATCGGTCTCTGAACAGTCATAAAAGGTTAATATGCTAAATGTACAGTGCATTGTTACTCCTCTCTTTCCCTTATGTTCTTAGTTCCACCCTTCACTTGAAATACTAGTGTTGTGTTTCTGTTCAGCAGAATTGTGCAGTGTTTACAATTTCACATACTTTGATAATTGATGAGAAGATTGTTTGGATTGAAGAATGCTGATATGTTTTTCATCTGCGGAAAGGCTGCTTGTTCAAGTTCATATTTGAATCTCCTTGCCTTGGTACTGTTCTTTCTTTGGGGCTTTACAAGCTTTCTTTCCAGGTGCACTTACTTGATGGTCGGGCAAGTGCAAGTTCCAGTCTTGATTCAGCCAGGCAGAATTTAGCAGCTACTTTTGTTAATGCATTTGTGAACGCAGGATTTGGCCAGGTAGGCTCGAGTAAAATCATATTTGACCAAATAATTTGAAGGTTGTATGCTAAAGCAACAACTTGCGATCATGCTGTTTTCACTGTGCAGGATAAGTTGATGACTGTTCCATCAGAATCTTCAAGTGGATCTTCAGGGAGTTGGTTGTTCAAAAATAAGGAACATGGGAAGACCAATGCAGCAGCTAGTCTGGTATAAATGTACTTTTTCATGTTTGATCTGGTACTAATTATCTCAGTGAACATTAGGAGCTGATATTTTGTTGATGATAATAGGGGATGATTCTGTTGTGGGATGTCGACTCTGGGCTTGCTCAAATTGATAAATATTTGCACAGTAATGACAACCATGTTGCTGCGGGAGCCTTGTTAGGTGTTGGGATTGTCAACTGTGGTATCAAGAATGACTGTGACCCTGTGAGTTATCTTTTGTGTTCTACTTACAGTAGTGACATGTCAAAATAAGCTAAACCTCTTGAGTTTTTACAACATGTTCAACTTCCTTTAGGCATTAGCACTATTGGTCGAGTTCGTTCATAAAGAAGACACTGTATCACGAATTGGAGCTATACTGGGCCTTGGCATTGCATATGCTGGTTCACAGAAAGATGAGGTGAAACCCCTCTGCCCCTTCTTAGCTATCATTTTCTTTATGTCTTAATGTACACTGACTATGCCTCTGATACCAGATTAGAATCCGTCTTACGGAGATCTTGGGAGATCCAAAAACGCCTCTTGAAGTTCTCGTGTTTTCTGCCATCACGCTTGGTTTAGTCCATGTGGGTTCCTGTAACGAAGAGATTGCTCAAACTATTATTTTGGCCATAATGGAACGTAGTGAGACTGAACTGGGTGATCCCCTTACTCGCTTGCTCCCTGTAGCTCTTGGCCTTTTGTACCTCGGAAAGCAGGTGATATTTATATGTTTGACTCACATTTGGCTCTATTGATCTATCTGCTGGTTTTATCTGGTATTGGATTAGACTTTTTGGTATTTATACAAGATGTCCTTCACCCATCCTGCTTTAGCACGTGCTATGCAAGATGGCCTATAATAAAGACTTTCTTGTTTTGTAGTTTGCTGATTTTATTTTAAGCCTAGAACTAGAACTGTAGACCTCAGGAGAATGTAATGGAAGATGGATTCATGTTTACCAAGGCTTTCTTCCTGTCCTATTATAGAAGATGGGTTCATGTTTACCAAGACTTATTGTCGTAGTTTGCTGATATTCATTTTAAACCTAGAATTATAGACCTAGCCAGAAGGGAATGGAAGTAAGGATTCATTTTTACGAAGTTTGATTTGTGGAGCTATGAGTACTGAAGTTGGCAACATTACAATTAGTTTTTCTGTATTTGGCCATACTAATTTCTTTTGAGAAGGAAGTAACTGTGGTTTTTTTTTTAAATTTTTGGCATTTGACAGGAAAGTGTTAAGGCTACTTCAGAGGTTTCCAAAACCTTTAATGAAAAAATCAGGAAATACTGTGACGTTACACTCTTGTCCATGGCATATGCCGGTAGTGGAAATGTGCTAAAGGTATACTCTTAATGTTAAATTAGTACTCTACTCTTGAAGCTAAATTAGCTCTTAGAAAAGTTTCAGTTGAGAGATTAACTTCCCTTCCTTGCAGGTTCAAAAACTTCTAGGATATTGTGCTGCACATCTTGAAAAGGGAGAGACCCATCAAGGCCCTGCTGTCCTTGCAATTGCTCTAGAGGGAACTCACTTAAGAGAGTTGAAGCAAGTACTGATTGCCGTGTTTTGATAAGAGGTCGTGGAAGCATCAAGGATCCAACGCGGGTGAGTTATAATCTGATTGTTGGTTATTGCTATCTTAATTTTTTTTTATCTAAGTACTCTATTATAAAAACTGCTAGGTATCTGCTAGATATCTCTTAGTTCATTTTATGGTGTCAAATATTTCTATCTTATTTTTTTATATCATAATGTGTTTTCTTCTCAATTTTGTGTAGGTTGGCGTATATGTTTTTGATGGTTGTGGATAGCCTCTAGAAGGAAAGAGGCGATCGAGCTGTTTCTTGGTCTACATATATTTGTAAATGGAATGGTTTATTTTGGACTACAGATACTTTGTAAATGGAATGGTTTATTTTGGCGTACAACTACTTTTTCTACATCTTGAATGTTTTAATGACTACTACTTTTTGTATATCTTGAATGTTCTAATGAAACATTTCATATTTTGGCAAATCTTTCCTATATCTTGATTGATCGAAATGCAAGTTGCGATTGAAATTGTTTGCGATTATTGTTATTTATATGTGATACAAAACAGGTTATGAAATTCTGTAGCAGATATGAAATAATATAAAATTCTGTAGCAGATTTATAGCACTCAAAACGTCTAAATTGCTGCTACCACGATAGCATATGATGAACGCTATAATAAATCAAACCATTCATCAAACGTTATAAATCATCCACAGCATTCACAAACGCTATAAAAAATCCACAGCATTCATAAACGCTATAAGTAATCCACAGCACTCACGAACGCTATAAACTATCTACAACGTTCTAGAATGCTATAAAGTATTTACAGCATTCATAAACGCTATAAACCATCAACAGCATACACGAACGCTATAAACCTTCTACAGCATTCATGAACGCTATAATGTTATAGCGTTGTACATGTCTGGACATACTATAGCGTGGGCGATCATAGCAGACAGAATATGCTATAGAAGGCTTTCTATAGCGTTCTGCGCATGCTATTGTAGGCCATATTTGTTGTAGTGGTGCCACCATCAGAGGTCACCTTGTGTAGTTGTTACCCGAAGTCGCAGTTCGTGCCACATTGATCGTTGCAGTACACCAGGCGTCCCATCAGGCAAGACACATTGCCTTTACTGTTTAATTTCTTGCTCAATATCATGTATGTTTTATTTCTTATAAGTTGTTCTTTCAAAACCATATGTAGTTGCAAATTACTATACTTTAGTTTTTTTTATGCATTTGGCCTAGAGTTAAGGGACCACCTTTGATTGTGCCGCATTCATTAGCTCGACACCTGTGTGTCACGATGTCACGTGTCTCATATAGATTCGGACTTGCGTACCGACCGTACATCGGTGCGTACAGGACGAGCGTTAGGATATAACTGCTAATATAATTGCCTAGAAGACTTAGCGGTTATTAGAAATATCGTAGTGTGGATTCAGCACAAGTAGTGCATGGGGAGGGGGAAGACAGTTATTAGACGCAGGGGCTTTCACACATTTACTTTTCTCTAGCTGCTATTAGTGACTCAGCCGAGAGCTAGTGTGTCGTGCATTTATTTACTTTTCTCTAGATGCCACTAGTGCCTCGGTTGAAACGCAAATGTGCCGTACATTTACTTTCCTCTAGCTGCCGTTAGTGACTCACCGAGAGACTAGTTGTCACGCCCCAGAACCAGAATACTGGAGAGCGGGGGAATGACTCAGCCAGCTACGTATTACGGGTAGATGAATACCGTATAATACGATCAATGCTGTCTAACCAGACGAGGGGGTGCATACTACATAAAAGTCTTACTATGGTCATTACACATCTATTGTCTCAATCATTCAAATAAGAAACAGAAATAGAGAACATGTAAGATAAAGCAGTAAGGCGTCCCAAACGCTCTGTCAAAATGTTCTTGATATCTGGCTTTACAAAACATAGCCAGATTGATGTAGCAAAAGTATACACAATTGTTATCAGCTGCAGTCTGACTTTAATTACAATTATGTAAAAGTAAGTACAAGACAATCCGACTAACATGTCGGTGCCAAACGGCCAAGTATAAAGTAAGTGACAAAACGAGCGGGGAAGTAAGAAACCCACTCGAGTCCTCCTGCGATCATCCTTCTAGTGTTGACCATCTTGGAGGTAGAAGTAAGCTGGATCCTCGGGGACCGGCTCTAAATCTGGCCATGCAAAACCAAAGAGGTTAGACCTCTAATAGCAAGTACCACAAGGAAGCACGACATGAGAACTAAAACCAGTAATGTAAGAGAATAATACTAATAAATCTCTGTTTGCTACTAGGATTCACATCACATCACGACACTTCGAACCAACCTCCCAACCAAACAAGGACAGAAGTTGGCCCGTCATGTCCTGACATTCTGATCATCCCGGTTAGGTAACAGAGTAGTACAGTACACAAATAAATCATCTTGAACGGCCAATCAACTCCTACGGCTTGCTATTGTGAGTCCCAAGTTATCCTGGATTTATGCAATTAGGGATTCCGTAGTTCTTACTATGTGCAAGCAAGGCTAGTCTATCCAGTCAATCATGTGCGCCAAGCATGAATTAGACGAGTCCTAGCAGGACGCCCGTCATCAATATACAATATACAATAATAATATAAGCAGATACTGTTCCCTGCCCGTGTGGCAGTTTTACAGTATCTGTGGGAACCAGCCGGCCCGTCGGGTACTACTTGTCCCAAGGGAGCTGTCATGTAAGAACTCGGGAATCCATTCTCTCCATGCAATCATTATTTTATTTAACTTAATAGTCCCTACGTTGAGTGAAATCCCATGCCGTGGATCATGGTCATTCAAATGAGTACTTTCGTACGGGATACGATATGCACAACTCTACAACGATACCAGTGCGGTTAGGTTGCAGGTCTTACATAGCGTAATGCAACAATCAAATCTAACCACGGTAATCATGCCTTGACCATAAAGTACACATGCTTCTTTTGTAGAAAATAAATAAGTAAATAAATAAATAAATAGATTGAAGCCTGCATGTGCATGTAAGTCAATATTCAGGATCAGCCAGTCGATTACAATAGTCCATAACATGAACGTGTCTCATTCATTTCATTCAATAAGACGACTAGCCAGTCTCTTAGTTCCAACTAGGAACGCATGATCAATTTTAGTCAAGATAACCATTATTATCAATGGTGACAAGGCATGAAAGTCAATTAGCATTAAACGGGGGTCGAGTCTATAACTCTCATGGTCAAGTCCCAGTCATATTGGGTATCCCAAAAATCAATCGGGACACAAGACACATTCCACATAACAATTGATATTAACAATATTATCATATCATGATTTTATCGAGTTTATGCCAAAAAGGCGTAAGGATATAAAATGGATGTTAAATATCTAATAAAATATCAATATACAGGGCTATAGAAGATCCAGGATAAGTAGGCTACGCTCATGTCAGGCTACGCTCAAGTCAAAGAGGCAGCGTATGGGCTCCATACAACTCCTCACCATCCAAGTGAGCGTATGCAAGTCATACGCTCCCAAAAGGTAGCGTATGAACTCCATACGACTCCTGACCATTCAAGTCAGCGTATGCAAGTCATACGCTCCCAAAAGGTAGCGTATGAACTCCATACGACTCCTGACCATTCAAGTCAGCGTATGCAAGTCATACGCTCCCAAAAGGTAGCGTATGAACTCCATACGACTCCTGACCATTCAAGTCAGCGTATGCAAGTTATACGCTCCCAAAAGGCAGCGTATGAACTCCATACGACATACGCTTCCAAAAGGTAGCGTATGCAAGACACACGCTTCCTAAAAAGGTAGCGTATGGACTCCATACTGCACTGCGCTAAAGAGCGCGCACAGCTCAGTGACGCAAGCTAAAAAGCTAGTGTACACTGCTCACTGTCTTCTCCAAACAGCAAGAACTCCATGGTTGCACCCCAAAGCTTCAAAGGTCCATAACTTGGTCCAAACAAGTCCAAATCCAACTTTCCAAAGGTCAAAATTGGGTAGAATAAAACTCTCTACAACATAGAACCATCAAAACTTGAAAACAAAGAAGTTTGATAGATCAAAACCACCAAACTCCGAAAATAACTTATATCTAGATCTACAAAGATTAAGACTACGAAATGAAAAATGCCAAGTTCTAAACTCTCTTAGGATCACGAGAGGAAGATAAATGAACCATAAAAACATGGGTTCTCATGTGGAGCAAGTTGTACTTGCCTACGGTTTGGTAGGTGGAGAGAGTAATGAAGAAGAAGAAGAGGAGTAATGGTGAGAATGTGAGTTTATGAGGAGAGAGAAAGAGATGTAAGCTTTAAATAGAAAAGGGGGTGGTAGGTGGGAGTTGGGCCGGGTCCAATGGGTCCAATGGGTCCAATGGGTCCAACCAAAGCCAACCCGAACCCAAAGCCTAGCTAAAGCAGAGAATAAAAGCAGGAAATAAAGTGCAGAAATAAAATTGCAGGAAATAAATTAACATAAAAATTAAAGAGCAGATTAATTAATTAACATGAAATTAAAGGAATTTAAATACAGGATAATACATGATAAATATTAAATAAATACTCATGAGTTGTACATGTATAAAAATATGTATTCTGGGAACGGGGAGTGACACTAGTGTGCCGTGCATTTATTTAATTTTCTCTAGATGTCACTAGTACCTCGGTTGAAACGCCAACGCACAGTGTTTCTAGTCTCGGAAGTCCTTGTGTGGAACATTGTCTTCAAAATGCATTTTCACATAGAATGGTTAAGGACCTTTATCTATTTAGTCATATATACTTTTATGTTGAGCTTTTATTATTCAGTTTATGGCATGATATTATGTGTCTTGTTACGTCCCTCTGAGGACCTGGTTATCTCTCCAGGTGTGTGTTCATGCCTAACACAGGTATTCTAGTCGAGGTCGTGATCTTCTCCATTTATTCGAAGATGACGCATCTTGGATCTATCTTGCTACCTGCGTCAATACTTTTATATATCATGTACATCTTCTCTTATTTTGTTGGTAGTAAATGTGTCTCTATCCAACATATTGTATCAAGACAATTTATTATCATTATATGATATCTTTTATTCATTTATTTTGTGTGGATGAGATTAGTCATGGTTCTACTACATTTTACAGCTTACATATATTTATTATATGGCTGGCATGTCTACGTTCCTAGTCCTACGTATAATGGGACTGGGGCGTTACAGTCTATGGCAATGTCAATGGGTAAAATACAAGTCACTGGTAGTCTGATAATAAATATAGTCATCAGAAACTCAATAAATTAGGAGATCACACGATACCACAATCACAAAAATTTAAAAAACTCAAGGAGAGTGTTATACCCTAGTACCATAATACAGAGAACGGTGATATGACACGGCCATCTACGTCTTGCGGAGTAAACCAGCCCCCCAAAATACGATCACGACTGTCACTAGATGTTACACCCCAGTACCGAAATACGGAGACGGACATGGCCAACTATCCCATATAAGGTACGAAGACGTCATACGATGATCACGACTCTCACTATACTTGGGAGTATATGCTATAATCAAGTCTCATAGGGTCACTCAGCACTATGTCTCAATGAGTCAAATAAGAAGCATTAATTAATGAACATATAAGATAAAGCAGTAAGACATCCACGACGCTTCATCAAAATGATTCATAGAAACTAGCTATACAAAAAAAGACAGCTAGCACAGGGAGTCAACAGTACATAACCATAGTCAGTTGTAGTATGATTAATTACAATTATGTAAGAAAACTAAATATCCAGAACATCGGACTAAACAGGTGCCGGTGACTAAATGCCAAAGTACAAAATGATGATGTCATAGTGGTGAAGAAGAAACTCATCTCCGACAACAATGCTTCTAGTATGCACCATCATCAGGGACGAAAGCTGGATCCTCATGCTCTTCTATGAGATCTGGCCAAACAAAACCAGCGGGGTCAGCTCCGATTAACAAGTACCACAAGGGAGCACAAATAAATGAAACAAGACCCAAGCAATACAGATAAGACTTGGGCCAAAAATTATAGGCTTATACCATATCATTGAGGCAATGCGACACCCTTACAACCAAATAAGGACAAAAGGCGCCAATATCGCACCGAAAAAATACATCATATATATAACCAAGGTTAGGTTAAAGGTTTCTGCTTTGCAACTTCGGTCTATCCTATCGTAGCATAATAGCCCAACCCTATAACCACATAAGGATAAGGGCTGAACCATGCACCACGATAGTCTATGTCCTCGGCTACTAAAAGAAGGAACAGTTCACCAGCAATCAGTTTACAAGTGGCCAACAATCCTACGGCTTTCTATGATTTGGATAGGTTATCCCAGTAATGCTTATATATAAGATTCCTCAAATCGTGCCGCATCCGAGCCGGGCTAGATGAACCAATAATAACACATAGCACATAGAATGCACTGATCCCTCGTAAGGCCACCACGCTAAACATATCATAACGTGATTACATTTTCTTTAATTAACTTTTTTTGTACTTGGAAAGAGCAAAATGCACCAAGAGCAAATTACATTTTCTTTAATTTCTTTTTCTATACGTAATTAACTATCTGCCCTCATTAAATTTAATAAACAAATTTAATTAATAAAGTTAGATAAGGACATACTTGGAAGAAATTTTTTTCGGTGGAAACAAATTTTCTTATTATATAGTAGTGTAGATAAACAATTTTAATTAATAAGTTAGATAAGGACATATTTGGAGAAAAAATTCATAGTGAAACCAAGTTTTCTCATTATATAACAGTATAGATATAGTAGTATAGCTTATAGTAGCATAGATTATATAGTAGTATAGATAGATATATGATTTACAACCCCTTCTATCCCAAACCCAGCCTAAACTTGATACTGCTATAAATTTTAGGGAAATTGGAGAGACGATACCAAATTTCTTCTATAACTAACTAATAACGTGCAAAAATTGAAATTAGAATTTGTTATATATAAGACTGCTCGGTGAAATCGAGCCCACCAGCCAAGGAGAATGCCTTCCACCTTAACCACGTGAAATAGAAGTGTTTGATTATAATTAAATAATATTAGATAGTTAAATAATTAGTTAATTTTTTTAATTTTTAATTAGGTAAGCATATACATATCAAGTTGTTAAACGGGCCGGGCCGGGCCGGCCCGAAGCCCACATTGGGCGGGCTGAACCGGGCTCGGGCCAAGCCCAGCCCGGACCGGAGCAGAAAGCGGGCCGGGCCTGGCCCGGCCCGGTGAGGAAAATTGCAGCCCAGCCCGGCCCACAGGACCGGTGGGTGAGGGGCTGGGCCGGGCCGGTTCGGGCCAGCGGGCCGGGCCGGGCCCGGGCTTGGGTTGGGCCGGTCCGGGCTTGGTTTTTGATTTTTTTTTAAAAAAAAAGGGATAAAGTTTATGTTAAAAGTATATAAAAGTTTATAAAGTTTATAAAGTTTTTATTTGAAAAAATTGATATTTTTATTTGTTTAAGTTAAAATTTTAAAGTATATAAAATTATTTATAAAGTTTATTCTAAGTGTATAAAGTTTATTTAAAGTTTTTTTAAGTATTTGTATAAATTTTAAACATTTTTCCCTCCTTTTTCCGGGCTTGGGACCGGCATAGGCGAAGTTAAAAAATGTTTTTTTTTTAATATTTTTTAATTTATTTAGTTTGTTTGAGTTGTTAATTTAAATTATTTATATTTTACTTACTTACTTTCTTTTAAGTAATATAATTTATAATTTATTTAGTTTTTTTAAATTACTTATATTTTACTTACTTTCTTTTAAATTATTTACTTTCTTTGTTTGTTTTTTTTGAAAGTATAATTTTTTAAAGTATAAATTATTTACTTTTAAAAATTATTTACTTACTTTCTTGTGTTAAAGTATACATTGAAAGTATAAATTAGAAATTTTTAAAGTATGCATTGAAAGTATAAATTTTTAAAGTATAAATTTCAAAACGTGTAAATTTTTAAAGTAAAAATTTCGAAAGTGTAAATATCAAAGTTAGTATTCATACCTTTGCCTCATTCTTCTTGCTCCGCTCCAAATGATTCACCCATTCTAAGCGATTCGAAGTCTAGCTCGTTGATGTCGACACTTTCATCTACTTTGTTTTGAGTTCTTTTCTCGGCTTGGACCCAGTCTTGAACACATACACATGCTTCCAAGATATCTGGCAGCAACCGGCTTCTCTTCTTGCTCAAAATTCTTGAACCTGTACTAAAATATGACTCCGATGCTACCGTGGACACCGGGACCATTAGTAGATCACGTGCTATCATAGAAAGTACAGGATATCTTTTTTCGTGTTTTTTCCACCATTCTAAAATGGTGAAGTGAGTGGAAGAATCGTCTTCTTCCTCATAAGAACTAAGGTATAAAGACAACTCTTGGGTCGGTTGGGAAGATTATTTTTGTTTCTTCCGTTGTAGTATACTTTTGGCGTGTGTCAACTTAGACACCAAACCAGAGCTACTACTACTACTAGGCCCTTGAGTTGGGCGGGGAGTTGGTGCTTTGTCTTCATAATGAATAACTAATCTATCCAAAGCTAGCTTAACTTCTACTTTTGTGCCACTAACATCAATATTCATGTTCTCTCCAAAGTCATCTAACAATGCATCTACACCATCTAATTTGATTCTAGGATCAAAAATTGAAGACAAGCAATACAATAAAGGTACATCGCCCCAATATTTTTTGAATTTTGCTTCCATTTTCTGTACAACGTAAGCAAAATGGTGGGCAGTTCTATATTTAGAAAATAAGAAAGAAATGTTACAAAGTTCTTGTAAAGCTAAGCAAGAAGTTGGATAGTAAACACCGAAAAGAGTACGTGTAGCATTGTAAAAAGTTTCTAAAAATTCACAAATTGAAGAAGCAACTTCCCAATCATCCTCAGTTACTTGAAATTCAAAATTGAGATCCGTGTTACAATAATATGTAATAGGATCTCTAAAGGGAATTGCGGACTTCAACATTAAATAAGTTGAGTTCCATCTATGTGGAACATCCTTTACAAATCTTCTAAAACGAATACTAAAATGTAGACATGTGGCCTTGAAATGTTGTTGCCGTGAAGGAGACGTGTTTAAACTGTGTAAACATTGTCTAAGAGTATCTAAATGTGAGCTAAAATAATCAAGACATTCTTTTACTACTAAGTTAATAATATGACAAGCACACCTAACATGCATTAATCTACCTTCTAAAATGGGCTGAAATATTAGCGCTAATGAAGAGATGGCAGAAGTATTATTACTAGCATTATCAAATGAAACAGAAAATATTTTTTGGTGAATATCATATTCACGCACGTGTTCTATAATAGCGCCTGCTATTGTGGAGCCTGTGTGTGAAAATTCTAATATCTTTAGACAGATGATGCGTTTTTGCAACATCCATTGTGAATCTATGTAATGTGCTGTGATACAAATGTAAGCGTAATTTTGCTTACTTGTCCAAATATCAGAAGTAATGGCTATTTGACTAACATGCAAAAGACTTTCTTTTAAAGCCGCTTTTTTCTCATGAAAAAGTCTAATAGCCTCTTTTCTAGCGGCGCCTCTAGTCACTTTACTAAAACAAGGATTTAAAGAAGATGTGGCATAATCATATAAATTCTCACTTTCACCCGCAGTGAAAGGAAGTTCATCAGAAATCAAATATTTTGTAAACTCAGTTTTATGCCGAGCGGCAGAATAAGAAAACATACCCATTGACGATCCCGTGCTACCTCCAGCAAAATTTATTTGAGTTTGAGATGCAGAAATTGTGTCATTCCCGTAGCAGGTCTCGTAGTGTCTTGAAATTGTATCCGTGCCACCTCCAGTCTTCCATTTGTATATGTTGGCACATTTCTTGCACTGTGCCGCGTACGCTATTGGATTTCCTTTCGGATCTAAAACAAGAGAATCATCGGGATTAGTTTGATAAAGAATAACAAAAAATTCCCAATACTTTGATTTTTTCTTTCTTTTTGGCACATTCCGAGTGGAACTCGCAATTTCAGGAGGGGATCCTACTAATTCTTCAGGAGTATCATCAGGAATAGGATTTTGCTCAAAATAAGTATTAAAATATTCATAAGTATTTCCGGCATCACCGGTAGGTGGGTTAGAACCTTGTCCGGCCATTATAAAAAATTAATGTAAATTTTTAGAAGAGAGGGAGAGAAGAAAAATACACCGAAAAAAAATTCCCGAAAAATAAAAAAAGAGTAAGTAATATTTAATAAGTAAGAGAGGGAGAGAGAGAGTAAGAAAAATACAAACAAATTTTGTTCAAACAATATAAAACAATTTTGAATTTTTAAGAGAGAAAGAGAAGAAAAAATATTAAATCGGACGCCGGATTTCGGAGCTTGAGCCTTGAGCGGGGTTGGGAGCTTCTTCGCAATCTGATGGAAAGCCGGATTTAGTTTAGAGAAACTTGTATGAAGATTGAATGAGTGAATTGTGTATGAAAAATGAATTTTATGGACTATTTATAGGATTTTTCCCATGCCAAATGACCCCCTCTACCCTCAAAATAGAGTTGTTGGAGTGGTTTTTTGGTCATTTTCTTGAAAATGACCAAAATATCCCTCCAACGTTTTAATAACAGCTATATTATGGGGGTATTTTGGTAAAATACCCCCTCCAATTCAAAAAAAAAAAAAAAAAAAAAAAAAAAACCGGTTCAGACCGGGCTAGACCGGGCCGGGCCGGTTCGGGCCTACCGGGCCGGGCCTACCGGGCCTAACGTTAACATTTTAAAAAAATTTTTTTTTTTTCCGGTCCGGGCCGGGCCGGGCTTGGGCTCGGAGGGGGAGGCCCGACCCGGACCACTGGGACAGGGGGGGCTGGGCCGGTCCGGGCTTCGTCGCGGGCCGGGCCGGGCTAATAGGGCGGCGGGCCGGGCGGGCTGGGCCGGGCACCGGGCCGCCCGGCCCATTTTACAACTTGATATACATACTATTTAGATGGTCATTTTTAAAGTCTTCTTAGAAAGGGTAGAGATGGATTAATTATTTGGTTAAGTTTGGCCCATGGAAAGCCCAGCTCTAAATGCGGCCCATCTTCAAGCAATTATATATTTGTGTTCCTCTCTCTCTCTCTTTCTCTCTTTCCTCATACTCTCTTCTTCTTCTTCTTCTTCTTCTTCTTCTTTGTCGATGGAGTGTGTTTTTGGTCTCGTCGGCGACGGCTTCTCCCTCGTCGTCGCTGACACGTCCGCCGTGAACTCGATCCTTGTTCACAAGACGAATGAGGACAAGATCATGGTCCTCGACTCCCACAAGCTCCTCGGCGCCTCCGGCGAAGGCGGCGACCGGTTCGATTTTCCGACCACCTCTCCCCTCCCCTCTCTTCTTTTTTCTTCGTTCCGATCTAAATCTCTATTGTTTGCTTGATGGATTTATTTTAGGGTTCAGTTCACGGAGTACATACAGAAGAACGTCCACCTCTACCAGTTCCGAAATGGCATCCCCCTCACCACCGCCGCCGCCGCCAACTTCACCCGCAACGAGCTCGCCACCGCCCTCAGAAAGGTATTATTTCCACTCGTCATCTAGGGTTAGGGTTTTGGATTTGGGTTTTTTTCCCTCTAATTTTAGGGCATTCTTCTTGTCGTATGTTTGGGGAAATTAGGGTTTTAATCGAAAGGTTGGAACTTGGAGTGATTGCTAAGTTGGATTTGGGTATTGTGATGTAGGGTTTTCTTGGCATCTGTTTTGGGAAATTAGGGTTTTTGTTGAAGTTTGTAAGTTGAAACGTTCATTATTTTGGATTGTGCACATCTCAGGTTTCTAATTTGGGAGTTAGCATAACTTCTTCTTTGATGGATAGAGCTAGCTGGATTTTGTTTAAGGCCTTTCTGTTCGGAAAATTAGATTTTTAGTTGAAGTGGGAACTTGGAATCTTTACTTGCTTAGAGAAACGCAACGTCTATCTGTAACAATTTGAGTCAGTTATGCGTGGTTCTTACAAATCCTAGGTTGTTGTAATGGAAGTTCTCTTCCTTGGTGAAGAGATCTAGTGATGTAGCAGAGCAACCGGTCATGACTGCTTTGTGGAAATTAGGTATTTTGACCGAATCTTTGACCAACATTTACCAAAATTTATAGGTTTATTCTTTTAATCAATTAGGCTAGTTCATAAGATTTTGACAATGTCAAATTACATTGAACATATCTTTTTAGATTCTTCTTCTTTACCGAGAAACTTGTAATTGCCTAACATAATTTATTCAAAGTAAATATTTTAAAAGATTTGGCAAGATTTTGGTAAAAATATGCTATAGACAAGCTACTTGATTAAAAAAATATCCTAAATATTTTATTTTTGGTAAATATTAATCAAAGTTTTCCCCCAAAACGATATACTTCCCATAGAATAGCCATGATAGGATGCTTCCACTGAAATAGAGACGGAAATTCAGCCCAAAATCCACTCTTGAAGCCCAACAAGCACATGCGTAATGTTGTTGTCTTGTCATAACTCAAATGATTATCTATGTTATAAATCAATAAATATTAGAGAACAACCAAGGCCAAAGCTTAAACGGGAAGCCTAAATGACGATGTCATTATACGTCACAAACCCATGGCAAAATTTTGTAATTATTGTGACTTGCTATGCAAACACTATCCTTTTTATACTATAATTAGCCTTATTATTCATTGAAAAATGTGCAATTTTCTATTCTTAGTCATTCGTCCTTTTTCTTTATTAGATCTGGGACAAACTTGAGCGTCAGGGTGGTTTCGGTTCAGGATTACCTCTACTAGATTGTTCCCTTCTTAGAAGAGTAAATGAGGGTCTTAGGAAGAAGGGGGTCTAGGAACGAATTGTAAAGCGCAATACTCTAGGAGGGTTGAATATGCAATACTCTAGAGGGGGGAATAGAGTAGGCAGCGAAAATTTATCTAATTAAAAATGTTAGCAACAAGATCACAGATAATATATCACAAGTATGTAAATGAAAAGCAAAGATCAGAAAGCAAACACAAACACGACGATGTATACTGGTTTTCCTCTTATGAGGACTATTCCAGTCGGAATAACTCTAGTTTCCAGTTGAATCCACTATGAAAAAATACCGCAAGTTTTCATACGAAATCCTTACAACTTCTACAACGCGAGCTTCGATCCGAAATACTCGACCAACTTCAATTGTGAAGTATTTTTCTTCTATCAAGCCTCTGATTACAATCTTTCTCAAACTTCTAGACCGTACCACGCTGGCAAATCGACTAGAGGATTGTAACTGGCTTGAGATTTGAAAATGAAAGCTTTAGAACACTTTGGAAGAAACTTATTAAGCTTAGAGAGAAGAGAAAAGAGATGTGTGTTAAAATGAGGATTTTTTTTCCTCTATTTATAGTTTTTTCAAAGGCAGAATTCAGACAGAATTCAGATATAATTCTTTGAGAGAATCTCGGCAGATAGTCGTTGCATCCGTAACTGCGGGATGACCAAGTTCAAAAATCAAACGACACCAAACTAATTCGGGCAAAATTTGGACCGAACTCGGGCCGAATTCCCTTGGGGTCCAAAGTATGATTTTGGGGAATTTTTGTAAATCTGATTTTGGGTTTTGGCTTTTTGAAAAGTTTTAGCAGTTATGAGCTTTTTGTAAATGGGCTATTTTCAAAACATAGGATATTTTGAAAATATTTTGGGATAGCCTATTTGCCAGTACGACTCGGTATACATCGTATTCCTAGACTCAATAAATATAAAAATTACATTGAATATGAAATACAGACTCATATGACAAAACGGCTTCAGTCTTGAACATAATGGTAGAAGTTCTCAGCAATCGTTCAAGTACCCTTATATCGAGACAGGGTTAGATTAATTATTAAAATCAGGTTCGACCATGACCAAATCTCTCCCATTTTGATAATTGACAAACCTTGACCGATATAACATCTTGATCTTTGATTTGAAAAAAAATTAAAATTTGTAATGTACTTGTTCAGCTTTGTATGGTACTGTACTGTAAATCATTCTTGTATCCTGCAAAAGATGTTAGATCCATTTTCTCCCCCGTTGTCACTTAGCAAAATGATTGCAAAGAGAGAAGCTCCTTCGCAATTCATGCATAAGTAACAAACGTTAAAAAATACAAAAAAAATATAGAAGGAAAAATATGTATTTCACAGAAAGTTTATATGTAGAAGCATAAGCTGAAAGAGAGAATGCTACGCGTAAACAAAAATAAAGAACAATACAAACTGAAAATAGAAAAGCATGCTAATAAGAGCATAATAGATTTTCCAAATACATCAATCTCAACAAATAGAAAGTCTTAGTGCTAAAAAAATGCTATCTTGGAATGTCGGAGATATTTTCAAGCATACATAGACAATAAAAAGTCTAACTAGATAACATTTAGACAAAATACATTACGTCTAGATCAAAAATTCTCATAATCATCATCATCAGCGCCAGTAGCGCCACCATGTCCAGATGGACTAGCTCCGGAAGTGCCAGCTCCAGAAGGGTGTGGAGTTGTCACGCCCCAGAACCAGAACACTGGAGAGCGGGGGCAGACATAGCCAGCTACGTATAATGAAATGAGATCCACTCCACTGTACGGTCACGGCTGTCTAGATATATGAGGGTTTACTACAAGCCATCAGTCTCCTATGGTCAAGAACAAGCCTAATGTCTCAATCACAAGCAAGCAAATAAATGTTACAAGATGTAAGATCACCAAATATACAATAGTAAGGCGTCCCAAACATTACATATTCAGCTGATCATGAAGCTAGTCGTTACAAAATGTGAGGACTAGCAAGAGTTTCTGTCATACATGATCAACCCTAGGATCTGTCAATCATGTTACAGCCCGTAGGCAGACAATAAATAAATGTGCAATACGAGCTAACACGTGCTCGTCGGCTAAACGCCTCAAAAGAATATGTTTACAATAGAGTGGAAAAGCCAAAAATAACCCACTCGTTGCCAGGATTCCGTCTAGTAGTCACCATCTGGCTGGAGAGTCGGTAGATCCTCTGGAGCTGCTCTAAAATCTGGCCATACAAAACCAGCTGGGTCAGACCCCAGAAGAGCAAGTGCCACAAGGAGGCTTCACTTAGGAACTAAAACCAGCAATTAGCACAAGAATACAATTACATAATAAAAGACAGTAATTAAGGAAAAACATGACAGGTGATATACGATGAGATAACCATGGGACTATTCAGATAACCAGGTTACAACCCGTAAACCAAACAAGGACCGGGGTTGTAACCCTTCGTCTGAACAGAACTTGGCTTCTCCCACCATTTATCGGCAAGATAAATATAAGAAATCAGGTCAAGTAACAATCTTGTACAAGATCAAGACAAGACTAGATTGATTGAACTCCATCCAACATTCACGGCCAAGCAAGGAGTACGGCTTGATACTTTAACTAACTAGGGTTATCACAAGTCTTAGTTACTAGCAAGATGCAAAGAGATTTTCAAGTCCAGTTACCCGCCTGCTGCTACCTGAGTGACCCCAGCAAAAGAAAATAAGTATAGCAGACACACTGCAGTGAGATACATGTGTCCTAAAGAGGTGTCCCACTCGACGGCAGGCTGGAAATGTGCTCATCATGACAGATAGCTCCAAGTCCCATGTATATATATATATATATATATATATATATATATATATATATATATAAGGCCGGGATAAAAGGGGCAACAGGTACTGGGAAAGTCTCTTCATGAACTACTGTATTATTCTAGTTATTAGCCTTAGCCATTTACAGTAGGTACCCCTGACTGTGGTACTCAGGGGTCCCTGTCCTAGACATGATGCAAGACAAGACGAGTTCATTTGTACAAGCACAATCGTCCACGGTGTCCAGGTCATTTATACTTGTCATGTCAGGTTAGCCGTCGCAACAACATTTCGAGAAATATCATATCAGGTTTATCATGTCAAGAGTGCGCCACGGCGGGCCACTATCAAGAATTATTATGTCAAGTTTATCATGTCAAGTATATCAAGTCAAGTCTATCACGTCAAGTATATCAAGTCAAGTCTATCATGTCAAGTTCACTGCCAGGAGTGCGTCACGTCGGGCCACTTTCAAGTCATGTCAAAAGTGCACCACAACGGGTCACCATCGTGTCTGGGAACAATTAATGGCACAAGCATACATTTGGTATTTAAATATTAGCAGGAGCAAGGGCCGTAGAGGACTCATGCGACTCAGGAAAATTATTACATGCGGCCAGAAAGTCACTATCAATCATTACACTAATAATTCGTGTTTAGGGAAGTAATTTAGAATTACACATTATTTAATCATAATAATATAATTGTGGAGACAAATAACACAAAAGATAGTGGGACCCGCAATTAATGCAAGTATGCCATGCGGCTCAATTAAATATTCATGCAAGTAATCATGCGGCCACAAATTATTATTTAACTGGCCATGCAAGCAGTCGGCCATATGCGGCTAAGAAACTTTTCGTATGCGGCCAAGGGACTGGTACATGCTAACACATGCATTAATATATCTAACAAATGCATTATACAATTGCATTAAATTGCATGCATGAAATATGCATGCAAGCAAGCTTGCCAGGCCATGCGGCCAAGATTATTGTGGCCATGCGGCCAGGATTAAAACTGGCCTATGCGGCCAAGATTATTGTTCCCATGCAAGGTAGTAGCAAAGCAAGGTAATTTTAAAAGCAAGCCATGCGGCTCACTTAAGGAATTGGCCAAAAACAAATGCTAAAAATGCATGCTTGCTTTAAAATATACTTGGTATTAAATATACTTGGTAGCCTATGCGGCTCAATAATGAATCCATGCGGCCACTTAGTTCCATGCGGCCAACTTGGTTCCATGCATTATTTAATGCATGCAAATGCATGCGGAATGCTAAAGCATTCAAAAAGCATGCAAGCTAAATATGCAAGCTAAAGCTAAAAGCATAAAAGCATGCAACTAAAGCTAAATATGCAAGCTAAGCTAAAGCTAAAGCTAAATATGCCATTGCATGCAAATGATAAAGGGACCATACGTGCAAGCATGCAAGCATATGCATACCTATGCGGCTCCAGCAAGTAGTTTATGGCCTATGCGGCCAACTTGTGTAGGCAAATTAATTAATGCATTAAATATAGCTTATGCGGCCAGGTAAGTATCCATGCGGCTACAATAACTTACAAGCATGCAAAGCTAATGCAAATGCAAGCACAATGCTAAGCTAATGCAAAGACCATGCAATGCAAGCACGTGCAAGGCTAATGCAAAGTTGATGGTCCATGCGGCCATAACTCAAAATGGTCAGCAAACAAAAATGGCCAAGCAATTATTAATAGCTTATGCAGCCGAAAATAATTGTTAAGGCCATGCGGCTCATTAATTAACTAGTGGCCCATGCAAATAAACACTTGCACGTGGCCAGCTAATGCATGTAATTAAATATTCAATTAAATGGCAATGCGGCTAACTTTTGCTTCCAATGCAAGCACTTAGTACTGAAGCATGAAAAATAATAAAAGCAAGCCATGCGGCTCATTTACTCCCATATGCGGCCAGCAAGAATTCATGCGGCTCACAAATATTATATTAAATAATAATAATAAAAGCCATGCAAAAATTCTTAAGCGGCCAATGCAAATAATAGTGGCCATGCCAGCTAAGCAGTGCCATATGCGGCTGTGCAAGGAAAGGCTCATGCGGCCAAAATAATTAATTCAATTAAATGGCCATGCGGCCAGAGAACTGTTCTTCTTCTCCACTTTCCGAGAAGAAGAACACCATGAAGCCATGCTTCCAAGCTCCATAAATTCGTCATCAAGAGTCCAAATCCGATCTTCCATGAGCCAAAATGGGGCAGAACGAGATTCTCTACAACATGGAACCATCAAAATTTGGAAATAACAAGGTTAAACAGATCAAACCCAAGAAATCCGAAAATACCACAAAGCTAGATCTACAAGAAATTAACCGTGGAAATGAAAAATGCTAAGTACTAAAGTGGGTTAGAAACTCATGAGGAAGACAATGGAACAATAAAAATGGACTTCCTTCATGAAGCAAGGTGCACTTGCCTAAGCTCTCCACTCTCTCTCACGTTGGTGGAGAAGTTAATGGAGGAAGAAGAAGATTAATGAAGAGAGAGAAAGGGGAGTGGGATATTTAATGAAGAGGTGGTGGTAGGTGGGAGTGGTTTGATTCACATAAAATCAAGCAAAACCGAACCAAGCCAACAAACCGAACCGAACCAAGATAACCCATCAATGAAATGCCAAAATAAATCAATCATGGAGACATGCAATACGGGTCAAAATACGTACACGTATTCCAAATACGTACTACGAGCTATGGGCATTACATGAGTAGCACCAGAACCTCAGTACCAGTCATAGGCGTTACTGGACTGAAAGAATTGACGAACCACCTCATCCTCGTAGCGGTAGCCCGATACAGCTGGATCTCAAGGAAGAGAACTGGCAGAATGACCAGTTTGAGCAAATCCTAGATCCGTAAAAGAATTTGCGAGAGCCTGAAACTGACTGGCATCACGGAACTCTCGTTCCCTCGATGTGTTAGTAATAAACGCTTGCAAATCAGAGATGCTGGTAGATACCCTCATAAGACATAGGGTAGGCCTGAGGAGGTCGAGATGCAGCAGTAGGAGGAGCAGGAGGGACGGCTGCGCTGCGACGAGACAGCTGAAGATACTTGGACTCAGACTCGAGAGTGCAAGTGAATAAGTTGATGTCAAAATGCTGAAAGATGATTGGGAGAATCATCGCGTAAGCAAGGTTTCTGTGCCTTTCGTGACAACGTTCCATTATCTGGATAATAGTCTTGGGGACAGAAAAAGGAATCCCCTTACGAATATGATAAATGGCAGACAACTCAAGGGTAGTCACATCATCTTTTGAAGTGGATTTGGACAAGATAGTGGAATAGAAACGATGCAATTCATAGTGAAATAAGTTCATGTTTGCATCTTTGAACTTACCAGAATGAACACGGTCAGGAGAACAGAGTTCGTTCTTGAAACTGCTCAAAGTTGTGCCTGCGAAAAATTCAAATTCTGTGATATCATCTAGCGGAGCACCTTCATTTGGAATATCAAGGATTTTCGCTAAGAGGACATCATTGAATTCAACATTAATTCCACCGACACGACTCTTAACAGTAAAAGTGTTCAGAGTAAAATTGCAGTAAAACAGACGAATAGCATGAGTTGCGACAGGATATGAGTGGGTGACAAGATTGTGCAACCCTAATGTTTCAAAGAAAGTCTGATGCTCGGAAAATATAGTCCATTTAATCGGTACGCCGGTGCATATTTTGCGAACAGAGAAATCCACATACCATAAAAGGGATTGGTCATGAGTTTCGAAGAAAAACTCATTGTATGCTCCGTCGGCAGATTGGACCGGAGAAAAGAGTGATCCTTGGATAGGATCCGAAGACGAGGCATCTTTACTAGCTGTCGTCTTCTTCCTCTTGAAGGGGTTCGAAATCCTAGGCATGGTTTCTAAAAAAGAATTGAAATCTACGAATTTGAAAGAGAGAGGAGGAGGTTATACCTTTTAAGATTCGAGTACGTTGAAGAGAACGAGAAATTCCGCACGAATCAAAAATTTGGATTGAAATTTCCAAAGGGATTGGAAGCAATGGATTGGAGAAAATCTAGGATTTTGAGAGCTCGGGCGTGGCTGCTGCTGTGTTTTGAGGGTTTGGAGGAGATGAATAGGAAGAGGCCACTCGTTTCTGACTTAAAAGTATCCGACACCAACCGAACTCGGGCCGAATTCGGTCAGAGTTCGTCTGGGGTTCTGTTGAGGTATTTTTGTGCAGAATTTAAATGCAATGCCACTTTATATTCATCAATCCTTTTCAATTATTTAATTCCAAGTTTAGTTATTTTAAATTTCAATTAATATAATTTATACTATTTTATGAATTAAATTTTGTTACACAGCGACTGTCTCAGATTAGCTGTAGGAGTACTGTCCCAGCTAATGGAGGTTCACTGGGGAACGCTTAAATATCGTTTCGTTTTAGCCGTAGCCGTGGTGACAGACAGACCCTTTGTAAGGCTTGTATCAAAAACAGTTTTTGCATATTGAAAGATAATTAATAAAACAAAATTTATTAATATTATTGACATCTAAAATTCTTAATTTTCGATGTAAATAATTGAAACAATCTTCCGCTAATGGTTTTGTAAAGATATCAGCCAGTTGGTTCTCTGTGTCTACATATACAAGGTCTATATCTCCATTTGTTTGATGATCTCTAAGAAAATGATGTCGAATCTCAATATGCTTAGTGCGTGAGTGACGTACAGGATTCTTAGTAAGATTAATCGTGCTAGTGTTATCATAGAAAATGGATATGTGCGAATACTGTAAGCCAAAGTCAAGGTTTGCTTCATCCACAAAATTTGTGCACAACAATGTTGTGCGGCGATATACTCAGCCTCAGTAGTTGATAATGCGACAGAATTTTGCTTTTTGCTAAACCAAGAGACTAGAGCCTTACATAGGAAATGAAACATGTTGTACTTTTTCTATTCACTTTGCATCCAGCAAAATCAGCATCCGAGTAACCGGTTAGGTCAAAGCACGTGGTTTTGGGATACTATAAGCCGACAAAAGAAGTACCTTTAAGGTATCGGAAGATACATTTAATCGTGCACAAGTGTGATTCCTTGGGGTTAGCTTGGAAACGTACACACAAGCAAACACTAACATTATATCAGGGCGACTAGCAGTTAAATAAAGTAAACTACCAATCATACCTTGATACTTACGTATGTCGACCGGTTTGCCTTGTTCATCAATATCAAGCTTGGTTGAAATTGCCATCGGAGTGCCAAGAGGTTTGACTGTTTCTAGATCGAACTTATTAAGTCTTTTGTGTACTTGGCTTGATTTATGAACGTTCCATTGTTGGTTTGTTTGATTTGCAGTCCAAGGAAGAATTTGAGTTCTCCCATCATGCTCATCTCAAACTCATTCTGCATACACTTTGAAAATTCTTGACAAAGAGATTCATCAGTAGATCCAAAGATAATATCATATACATAAATTTGAATTAAAAGAAGATTTTATAAAAAGTGTAGTGTTAACATTGCCTTTTGTAAAACCGTTATCAAGTAGAAAAGAGCTTAAACGATTATACCAAGCACGAGGGCTTATTTCAATCCGTATCAGGCTTTCTTCAACTTGAAAACATAATCAAGGTTTTTGAAATCAGTAAAACCTGGAGGTTGAGCTACATAAACTTCTTCTTTTATAAAGCCGTTCAAAAATGTACTTTTAACATCCATTTGAAATAGTTTGAAATTATGAAAACATGCAAAAAAAAAACATTCAAATGCACATAACATGCGAATGGATTCTAATCTCGCAACTGGGGTATAGGTCTCATCGAAGTCGATACCTTCCTCTTGGTTGTATCATTGAGCTACGAGTCGGGCCTTGTTACGAGTAACTAAATCATTCTCATTAAGTTTATTTCGGAATACCCAACGGGTGCCAATGACATCCGATCAATGGGCTTGGGAACAAGTTCCGAAATTTGATTCTGTTCAAATTGGTTTAATTCCTCTTGCATAGCATCTAACCAAAAATTATCGCTATATGCTTCTTCAATAGTTTTGAGTTCAAGCTGTGAAATAAATGCAACACAAGAAACTATATCTTTGCTAGAGGAACAAGTACTTACACCCCTGGTAATCTCACCTATTACCAAGTCCTTGGAATGGTCAGCTAAAAACTTCATTCTTTTGGCAAACTCTCAAGGTAGCTGGTTCCGGCTTCTGGTTCTGTACGTGATCTGCCTGGAGGATCAGCTGGTGCTGTGCTTGAAGGTTCTGCAGGTGCTGTACTTGGTGTACTGATGTCTTCATCATCATCGTCGATTGTCTGTTGATTCAGTTCGTCAAAGGTAACATTTATTGACTCTTCGATGATCATGGTCCTTTTGTTGAAGACTCGGTATCCTTTGCTTTTGGCCGCATAACCTAAAAAAATACCTTCATCGGCCTTTTCGTCAAATTTTTTCAAATTATCTTTAGTATTAAGAATAAAGCATTTGCAATCAAAGATTTTGAAATAAGAAACATATGGTGTTCTATCATACCATAGCTCATAGGGAG
This sequence comes from Iris pallida, assembly GCA_029216955.1. Lineage (NCBI taxonomy): Eukaryota > Viridiplantae > Streptophyta > Magnoliopsida > Asparagales > Iridaceae > Iris > Iris pallida. The sequence goes on from JANAVB010006796.1 coordinate 186,374, forward strand.
TCTTCTTCGATTTAGGTCGAATTAGAACCCTATTGAGAACATAGCAAGCTGTATTGACAGCTTCACTCCAAAAGTATTTAGGTAGACTAAACTGGTTTAACATTACTCTAGCCATTTCGGATAGTCATGTTCTTACGTTCTACAACTCCATTTTGTTGTGGAGTCCTAGGACAAGAGAACTCATGCAGATAACCGTGTGTCACAAAATTGCTTAAACTCTACATTCTTAAATTCGCTGCCATGATCACTTCGAATACGAGTAACCATGAATCATTTTTCATTCTGAACTTTCTTGCAAAAGGGGACGAATTCTGACAATGCGTCGTTCTTGCGTGCAAGAAAATATACCCACGTGTATCTAGAGAAATCATCTACTATTACAAAAGCATATAATTTGTCACCTAGACTAGCAATTCTACTAGGCACGAATAAATCCATATGCAGTAATTGTAGAGGTTTAGTGGTACTTACAACGTTCTTGGACTTAAAAGTGGATCAAGTAGCTTTGTTCTTTTCACATTTACGACATACCGTATTCTTCTTGAAAGAGATGTCCGGTAAGCCTCGTACCAACTTACCAACTTCTTTGTGGATAGTCTTGAAATTGTGTCCATGTTTGCATGACCGAGTCTCATATGCCATTAGTTGACTCATCATTTTTGGCGATTAAGCATCTACCTGCTTTGTTAGCCTCTTCCAATAGATAGAAAACATATATATTGTCTTCCTTAATACCTTCAAAGATAGTACTACCAGTTGAGCTATCAACTATACTACATTTGTCTTTGACAAAGTTAATACTATAACCATGGTCAGCTAAATGGCTTATGCTGAGTAGGTTATGTTTTAACTCGGTTATTAGACAGACATCTTTAATCACAGGATAGCGAGCCTTACTAATATTGTCGATACCTACTATATACCCTTTAAGATTATTACCGAAGGAGACGTATCATTCCTTCTTTTTCGACAGTATTGCGAATAATGAAGCGTCACCGGTCTGTGCCGTGAGCAACCGATGTCGATGATCCATTTGCTTCTAGCATGTGTTGGGTGTTCCACCTACAAAAGAATTTACAGATGAAACTTTTGGTACCCATTTCTTGTAGGGTCCTGAGATGTTAGTTTTCGGTATCCATGCACATATCTTTAAATCAACAAGCTTTCTAACTCTACATGCAGGAGAGAGATGACCAATGGTGCCACACTAATGACATCTAGCATGTTGAGTGTTGGATGCAGTGTGTTGTGTATAATTGGTAGGTTTTGGTTTTCTAGTATAATGTAATGCATGCCTATTAGTCTTCTTGGGCAAATGTTTGGTTTGGTTTGGTCTGAAAATGTTGGGTTTGACAGTGTTCCGATATTTCGGTAAGTGACGCGTATTAGGATAGGAAGCAGCAACCTCAGGCTATTTTCCTAACTTAATTTGCAATTTTTTTGGAAGTGTCATACAATGCATTATAATCAGCAGTAAGTGCATCATTCCTGATTAGTGCTTGCTGAAGACTCTTTTTTCTCTTTGAGTAGGTCTTCCTCTAATTAGGTAAGGGTCTTGTCTCTCTTCGGATAGTCTTGTGGTCTCGTGTAATAATAACTTAACAGAAGAAAGCTCACCTACCTCACTAGAATTATCATTACTTCTAACCTCAGCTAGTAGGTCGGTAAGTCTTCCTATTTCACCTTTGTACTCTTTGAGTATCTTCTTAGAGTTTTGATATTTGCTACGCAGTTTTCTGTAATCACCTAAGAGGTCACTAAAGGCTTAACCTAATTGCTCAAAGGTAAAATCATCATATGTATCAAACAAGAGGTTAGTATTTACCTAATCAAATGCCATTAAGCATACATTTGCAGCGTCGTCTAATTGTTCATCTTCTAAGTCGCTGGCTTCACTTTTATGCCATATACTTGTGTTGGCGTACTTTCTGGATGTTGATTTCTTCAGGTAACCCTTGTCATACTTGTTGCTTTTTCCGGTTGATGATGATGCTGTTGGACAGTCCTTCTTGATGTGTTCTTTCTTCTTGCAACCGTAGCAGATATGTTCTTCTTCGTTGTTGCTGTTGTTGTTGTTGTGTTCCTTTGTTCTTCTATTGAATCCCATGAACTTCTTGAACTTTCTTACTAGGTGAGCTTGATCTTCAGAGTCAGAGTCACTGTCGTCGGAATCATCTTCGACAAATCTTCTGTGTTGAGCTTTGAAAGCGATCGACTTCTCCTTCGGTACAACTTCTTCAAAGTCTTGAAGTTCCAGCTCGTGAGTGAGTAGCTTACCCATGAGTATTTCGAGAGACATAGTAGTGAGGTCGTTTCCTTCAATGATTGCCGTAGCCTTTGGAATCCAGTTCTTCGTAAGAGCTCATAGAAGTTTGCGAATCTTTTCATGGTTATTGTATTTCTTGCCTAAGGAAGACAGAGGGTTTACAATATCCAGGAATCTTGTAAACATCTGAGTGACGGATTCGTTTGGCTTCATCTTGAATGTCTCGTACTCCTGAGTAAGTCTGCTGATTTTTGACTCCTTGGCTTGCGTAGTGCCTTCGTGAGTCACTTCAAGAAGTTTTTACACTTCATTTGATGTTGTGCACGTAGATACCCTGTTAAATTCAGTCATGTCTAAGGCACAAAACAAAGCATTAATAGCACGTGCGTCAAGATTGGCCTGTTTCTTTTCAGTTTCAGTATACTTGTCATGGGGTTTCTCAACCAACTCTCCATCAACAAGAATACATGCAGGCTTTTTATAGCCATCAATCACAATTGACCATAAGTGAAAATCTAGAGATTTCAAGAAGAAACTCATCCGTGTTTTCCAGTATGCGTAATTTGTACCATCAAACAGTGGAGGTCTGTTTGTGGTTGGGCCTTCACTTGTGAATTTCACAATTGGCATGTGTGATAATGTGATCTATGTAACAACTGAAATAATAAAGAATATAATAGCAGTGGTACCTCGTTTTACCTGTATAATCCGTTCTGATACCAATTGTAGGAACGAATTGTAAAGCACAATACTCTAGAGGGGGATGAATAGAGTAGGCAGCAAAAATTTATTTAATTAAAAATGTTAGCAACAAGATCACAGATAATATATCACAAGTATGTAAATGAAAAACAGACATCAGAAAGCAAACGCAAACACGACGATGTATACTGGTTTTTCTCTTGTGAGGACTATTCCAGTCGGAAGAACTCTAGCTTCCGGTTGAATCCATTATGGAAAAATACCGCAAGTTTTTATACGAAGTCCTTGTAACTTCTACAACGCGAGCTTTGATCCGAAGTACTCGACCAACTTCAATTATGCAGTCTTTTTTCTATCAAGCCTCTGATTATAATCTCTCTGAAACTTCTAGACCGTACCGTACTGACAAATCGACTAGAAAATTGTAACTGGCTTGGGATTTGAAAATGAAAGCTTTAGAACACTTTGGAAGAAACGTATTAAGCTTAGAGAGAAGAGAAAAGATAGGTGTGTTAAAATGAGAAATTTTTTTCTCTATTTATAGTTTTTCCAAAGACAGAATTCGGACATAATTCTTTGATATAATCTCGGCAAATAGTCGTTGCATCCGTAACTGCGGGATGGCCAAGTTCAAAAATCAAACGACACCAAACGAATTCGGGCATAATTTGGACCGAACTCGGGCCGAATTCTCCTGGGGTCCAAAGTATGATTTTTGAGAATTTTTGTGAATCTGATTTTCGACCATGACCAATGGACCAACATGGGGAGGGGGTGTTTGTAGTGTTCTAAAAATCGGCCTAGGCGGCCGCCTAGGCGCTAGGCGCCCGCCCGCCGCACCGAAAACCCCTAGGCGGCGGCTATGCGGCCCTTAGGCGGCCAATTTTTTTTTTAAAAAATTCAAAAAAAAAACAAAAAAAAATTGAAACAAAATTATATACTTACATGCCGCCGTCGCCGCCGCTGCCGTCGTCGTCGTAGCCGGTGGTGGCGGCGGCGGCTGCTTATGCTACTTCTGGTGGTGGTGGTGGCTGCTGCTTCTTCTGGTGGTGGTGGTGGTGGTGGTGGGAGGGGAGGAGGAGAGGGGAGGGGAGAGGAGGAGAGGAGAGGAGAGGGGAGGAGGAGGAGAGGAGGAGAGGGGAGCGGAGGGGAGGGGAGAGGAGGAGTGGCTGCTGTCTCTCTCCTCTCCTCCTATATATACAAATTTGTTTCCAAATAAAAAAACTGAAAAAAAATTATTTTGAACATTTCTAGGATTTGAACCCAAAACCTCACCAACATTATTTGAACTTAGGCATTGCTATGCTAGCCATAACAACTCACAAGGCTTTGTGTCTTTATGTTACATATATGTTATATATAGACATATATACATGAACCAGAAAAAAAAAATCGGCGTCTAGGCGCCGCCTAGGCGCTAGTCGGCCCTCCGGCACGCCGACTCCGCCTAGCGATTTTTACAACATTGGGTATTCGACTGCCTAGTGTAATTTGTCCTTCGTAGCGTTGTTCGGGCTATTCAGCCTCAGTCGCCAACTTTGTCATTTGTCGTTAGTGTTTGGGCCATCTAGCAAAATTTCATATGTTGTCGATGTTGTCAATGACGCATCGAGGTGCGTGCGACAGACATGAGGTGTAATGTGGTGCATCGAGGCACCTTGTCATAACACGGGGCATTGCGCTTCATTGAGACGCACATCTAAGTCGCGCCATGTCACATCGAGACAACGCCTCATGAAACCTAGCATAAAATTGTTGCTTTTATTTTGTTTTGGCTCACTTTCCAACACAACATGTACTCTAACCTAGTTGGCATGCTATCTATAACTTTCTTTCCGAATTCTTTCTCTACCCTCTTTTATCTCTCAACTCTCTCCCAATTCTTCAACAATAACCTACTTGGCACGTTATCTATCAACTTGCTTTCTGAATTATCTATCCACCCTCTTTTATCTCTCAGTCCTCTCCCAATTCTTCAACAATCATTGTTGGCCCTTCTCCCTCGATTTCCAGCAATCTCTTATCAGCCAAAAGAATCAAGTTATTTTTTAATTTGTAACTTCCATTTGGTTCTTTTTTTCATGGTCCGTCGCCTTTTTTAGATCTTCAATTTGTTTTTTTTCATTCACCCATAGAATTTGCTCTCAAGTCTAGTAACATTTTTTAAGTGAGTTCTTTTAATTTGCAACTTATTTCTCTTGAATTATTTTATTGTTATTATAGTTCTTTTTTCCACTCTTACCCCATCAAATAGTTCGTCGTTAAAGCTACCATCGATCTTCTTTATAGTTAGCTTGCCATTGTCGAAATCAAGTAACCCCTTCGATGAGATTTTTGTAATTTGTAATTTTTCAAAATACTTTTCCAATTTGTTTTTACGTAAATTGTCACAATAGGATGTGAATTAAGATATTGCTATCAACTTTATTGTACTTTGTAGAGTTTTAAAATAAGTTTACAAAATGTGTGCTCCACATAGTGATGACAATTTTCTCTGGACCCGACGGGGACGGGTTTGGGGATTTAAAGCGAGGACGAGGGCGAAGATCAAACAAAATTTTCGGTTGGATTTGGGCCGGGAATCGGTATAGTACTTCCTGTCCCGATAAATCTTCGGCCTCAATTACTTATACCTATATATCAACCCATTGGTACGGTTTAGTGATCTATCTAGTAAGATATTTCTTTTATGAAAATTAGATTTTATTAACATGTCTTGTATTTTTTAAATAGAAATAATTTTTTAGTTGATACTGTACAAGTTGTTTACATAGAGAGCAATGGAGGCGGAAAAATTCAGCCCTGAAAGTGTTAACGGGGTGGGGACGGGACGGAGAATGCATTGTTACGTGGATGGTGGTAAAAAAATTGAACTTGAACATGGACGGGGATTCGAACACTACTCGGGGGGCAGGGAAGGGGGTATTTATATGGTTCCCGGCCCTTACATGCCCCATTGCCATCCCTAGCTCCTCTTCAATGAGACGCGCCATGCCATGTGCCTCGAGTGTTATGTGTACATTGCACCTCGTTATGCATCTTGCGTCGTGACTTCAAAACCATACCAGGTTGGTGCCATATGTGGAAACCGTACCTACTGTTGTCTATGACTTAAAAGCTAGAAACTCCTAGAAGGTCAACGAATTTCAGTAAAAATCTTGATTCGGCGGTTCTTACTTTGGAGTTCGTTGGGAGCTCACTTCTCCGGCGACGGGAGCTCCTTTCTTTGGCGATGGGAGCATGTTTCTCGGACGACGGGAGCGCTTTCCATAATATAACCATAATTTTAAAAGATGACGTAAATTTTGGGAAGAAAGTTAGAATATTTTAATACACGTTTATCAAAGTACAAAGAAACTAAATATTATTTAGCTTATATCATAAAAAAATCAACATACGAATGATTTTTCTGTAACTTTCAACTGAACTTTGTTAATTCTAATAAATATTCAGATATTTATAAGTTTTGATAACATAATTAATCAACATAATTTTTTTATTAGCGTACGCTCCCATCACGCTCCTAACTTTAGACTCTTCTAAGTAGTCGCGTTCCCCCGCTTCCGCTTCTACTCCCGCCCCCGCTTCTATCCCCGCTTCCGCTCCTGTCCCCGCTTCTGCTTCTGGCTTCTAAGGTCTATGAATTGTAACTTGAGGTCGAAGATCCATCGGTCCACTTGCCAGATGCTTGGTCACTCCAGATGCAGATTGTGATCACAATGCTCGGCCCTCAAATCTGATGTGGGTTCGCGACAACTATGTTTCTTCTGCTAGTTGCATAGGACAAAGGTTGAACACCACAGCAAATCGAACACATGCCCAAGAGATCGAGTACTCTTAAATAGACTTAACATGCAACGAAATTGAACAACCCCAAAAAAGACCCAACACCTACTTCTTCTCTATGTACAAAATGAAAACGGCGGAGTGGGATTTCTTCAGTCTAAGATCTCCTTAAGAAAAGGATGAATGATTAAGAATTCAAAAGCTTAGTTTTGAATGAGGCTATTTATAGAGAATGCGGATGGGTGGGTAATTGTAAAACAAGTCACAATAATTACAATTTTGCTATAGGGTGGTGATATATATTGACATCATCCATTTGGACTTCTCCGCTTTGGCTTTGTTAGTGGACTTTCACCCAGGTTGCTTTAAACTGTTTAGTGGTTTATACTTTATAGTGTACAAATAACCACATGACTTATGGCATATGATGACTACATTTTGTTTATGCTTACTGGGCTGAATCTCCATATTTGTATCAGAATCATCTAGCTAGATCTAATTTAGGTCTTCGTGGTCATCTGTTTGGGAAATTAGGGATTTTGTTGGAAAAATGGAATATGATTATTTGCTAAAAGAATCAATTATCCTGATTATGGGTGGATTATGAACAATTGCTGTAAATTGCAGGTGTTTTTATTTTTGAGTTAGCATGAAAACTTCATTAATGGAGAGATCTTTCTAGATTTAAGAATTTGGAGCACAATGATTTATTTTCTCCATTTGAATTCTTGCTGTTCGAAGTCCTTGTTTTATAACAAGGTTTGAGTGTACTGGAATTAACTTGATAAAATAATGTGATTTCAATCTCTAGTTACAAGACACCAAACTAGAAGAATGTCATTATTTTAACTCCTTCGGCTTGTTGGCGAGAAACTCCAGTTTTCGGGTTATGGGATATAACCTTTTAGCATTGTTGTCAAATGGTGCCAACATTCAGAATTTGGAGTTCTAGGAGTTAATTACCCCAGGCCCATTTTTGAGTTGTAGTCTAATTGATGGACAACCTAAGAAGTTTCGGTAATTTTGAATGAGTTAAGAACATAGCATTTTATGATCATCTTCCTTCGATGATAAATCCAGACTGATTTCATACAAACTTGGATATCTTGAAAATTCTGATGTATATAATTCACAGGACATATTAAATTGAAATAGGCCCCGGGAGTACTATCAATTTTACAGGTGGGTAGAACTTGTATTTTAGCTAAGAGGCCTCAGATATTCTTTGTTGCTAGTCTTTATTGTCATGGTTTTAGCTTTTGGATGCACTGATATAAATATAGTTGTTTACTTGTCACGCCTGTTAACACCAATGTACACGATAACTTTGAGGAATTCCTTTGTTGTCTCTGTTTCGAAAATGTATCACATTCTTTTATCAACATGTGGGGGCCTTATGAACTGATCTCTATGGAACATGGTGGGAACAGCTGTGTTGAACATGTGGGTAAGTCTAAACAGCATCAAGTATGTCCAACCATTTGACAATATGGAATAACCAAACTCAGCAGACTCAACCTGACATAGTTGCCCAAAAGAACTTTCCTCATGGAAGTACCTTGGCACATATATGCTTTAAAACTGCTGTCCTTGATACCGTTATATTGTTGATGTACCTTGGCACAAGATATCCTTTAAAACTGCTGTCCTTGATACCGTGATATTGTTGATGTGTATGTGTCCTTGAAGTTGAGTTTCTCGATCACTCTTTGGTGAGTAAATTGAGTATGCTTGGCTAATAATTATCTTTTAAATTAGATCTTAAATCTTTTTGATCACTATTAGTTGGATATATTAAATATGCTCTGCTTTAGTTAGGATCTATCATGTAGAAGGGAAGAGAAGTTTAATCGAGCATTTGAGTGGTGGTTTGTCCATATAAGTTTTAGAACTGTATGTTTTTTGAGTGTGGAATTTTTAGTTACAAATTCAACTGTGCTAAAAATGTTAATTTACTTGCGATGGAGGGCCATCGCAGATTTGGTTCAAGTTCAAGTCCAGTTGGGACTGATCTGGACAGTGGGTTATATTAGAGTTTTGGTTTATTTGCTATTTGGTTTATTTTGTAGTTGATTTGTTTTATTAGGATTAGCTGTTAGAATTTTAATAGGATTAAGTTTCTTGTTGGCCAAGGCTTGTGTAATATAAAACAATTGTAAGCAGCTGATTTTATTCGTGAAGAATTGAGCAAATTGTCCGAGTTTGTGGTGCGATTGCCTATTCCTACATAATTATCTTCATCATCATCTGTTACTTCCCAAATCCCTTTCTCAGAGTGTGTTCACCCATCTCTCTTGATCTCGCTTCATCTGTTTCTACATATTTTCTTCTTCATCATCTGTTCCTACATGGTTTTTCGTCTCTTGTGAACTCAAATGACCATCTGTTCCCTCTCCCCTTGTTGGCTTGATTGTTACTGCTGTGGCTATTGTGTACATCATCCTACCAGACTTTTATCACCTTTTCCCCTTCCTCCAGAACAAATCGTCAGCTTCAAGCCACCCTGCCATCTACCTTAAACCCTAATTCACTCTTATGGAGTCCACGATTAGACCCACAACCCCCAATTGTTGGATTCCAGTCAGACTCGACCCACTTTGTGTTACTGTCCACGACATCCCGACCTCTTCGTCAACTTCTTGTTTTGTTGTCGACAATCACAACTTAGTCCTTGACACCCACTCGTCATAGTCCTTGTGACATTTATCTACTGGTATTGAAGATCTAAAGCTTCAAAGCACGATTGTCTTATGGATCCTAGAACAAAGGCTTGTATACATGGATTCATCTTTTTTGAGTGAGATTCAGATTGTTCTGAAAGTGGGTCGACTTCATGATTCTTTAGATAGTTCCAAAAGTGGGTCGACTTCATGACTCTTTAGTAAACCTGCTCCTTTGCGCTTAATAGTTATTCCAAAATCTATTAGGGTTGTTTGTTGGTAGAATATTAGCAACCGTTGCTTATTAATTAAACTTCCCTGAATCTCTCTCTTTTAATCGTGAATCAGCCCATTTAGGTCGCCCTTTAGGTCTTGTCATGTGTCACTGGTGTCTTGGAGGCTAAACAACTAAATGAATCAAACTATGATGGTAGACCATCTTCATTGCCTACTTTTATATCGGTTTATGGATCATTTGCATTAGTCTTTTCTTATTCACTCCCTATTTTATTTGGATATTAGAGCTGTTGAAAAATGACTTGAGAACATATCACTATTTGATGGGGTTGACCTAGTTTTGCTATGCTAATGTACAAACCCTTAGTTCTGAGTCTATATCATAGTATAGTTTTAGTATCGGTCGATACCGAGACGACACAATTAATACATATTGGTTTTGGCATGTCTCGATTCGATACCTACCGCTACTGGTGTTGATCAATAGTGACTTAGGGGGTTCCTTTTCCGATCAATTCGACGGAGAACAATTGCACAAAAAATGATGAGATTGTAAAATTAGTGTTAACACAATGGTTCAATTGTGTCGAAGATTGGCAATATTACAATGTGTCCTAGGAGTCCTTATCGATTAAGTGTAACCATTACATTTATAGAAGTTGTATATATATATAAAATCGTCAATATTAATATTATTTCATTCAAAACTATTTATTGGAGCACAAAAAAAAAATTCCTCTCATTAAAAGAAATCAAAACTATCTATTGTGGTTATTTAAAGACAATAATACAAACAATAATATCTACAACCAGTATAGTCAAAGGTGCGCCTTCCATCAAGGCATACTAGCTTTATCCTAGGCGAGATGCATTTCTCCAGACGCATCTTGCAGCAAGGCCCTAATAAGTAAAGACACGCCTAGGCGTCCCTTATGCATTTGCTCTTTCTTTTGGCTCTATCGGCTCACCCGGCAAAAAATGATAGTGATGAGAGTATTGGTGGTGATAATGATTTGATGGAGTTTGATGAAGCTGAATGATTGTTTTACTGTTTTTGCTTTTATTTTACAATTTGTGTTCTTTCTATTTTGTTATTTTTTTTTAGCGAACACAAATTTTTGGTAGTTCAATTGACTGACATTGCTGCTTTGCTAGTTCACTTGGTTATATTTTAACATTTTTTGGTTTTTAATATGTTATTTGGTTTTATTTCTTGCATTACTATATTATTATTATTATTATTATTATTATTATTATTATTAATTTTGCTCGGGCGCAAGCAAGGTTGTAAAAATCGCTAATCGGTTCGCGGGAACTAGAAATTAATCGGATTAATTGGGGACTAGTCAGATTAATCGATTTGAATTTTTTATTATATATATATATATATATATATATATATTATATAGTAAAAATATAATATATGTGCAATATATGCTATATGTCATCAAAGTATTAACTTAAGTACCCAAAAAAATATATATATGCAATATACGTCCTTAATATGCACCTTTTTTCTGAAACTTCTCCTCCTTCTCTTTCTCCTTCTCCTTATTTGTCAGTTGCTTTTAGGTTTTTGAAAGAACTAAATTTCAGGTGGAATTTTGATCTTTTTCATCCGTTTTTTGGGAACCGAGGCCTAATCGGCTGGCTAGGCCCGTCTAGTCGCCTAGTTGGCTGCTTGGGTCTGATTATTGCTTGAGCCGATTTTTTTGGCCGACTAGCCCCTAGTTGAGTCCGCGAAGGCCGACTACCGACTAGTCGGATTTTTAGAACAGTGGGCGCACGCCTTAAGTATGCGATGTGCCTTTGGCAATATGTACCATTTGTGCGTGGAGTGCGGCTTGCGCCTTTGGCTACCTTGCTTCCATTACTATTATTTTCTGCTGAATGAGCTCTTAAAAGTTAAAAGCCAAAATAAAGAGCAAATACATGAGGCACATCTTTTCTTGTTGGTGCCTTGCTGCGAGGCACGCCTTGGGCGTCCCCGATGAAATGTTCCTCGTCTAGTGAGGTGCGATGCGCACCTTTGACTACATTGTGAATCAGTTTACGTGTATATATTATCATGTATCTTATGATGCACTAACTCTAGGAGTTTAGGTCTATACTTCTAAATCAGTATATAAACATGATTTAATATATAGTTTTCTCGTATATTTTTTATTTGTTTCATCTTTACATGTCTATCTAGTTCCATAATCCATTTTCTTAAGTATACATTACTCGACTCGACTAAAAAAACTGATAGTACCTATCGGCCTATATGTATCATATTGGATCAACCAATGAAATTGTAGAATATTGTATTGTAATATTATCATATATCCTAAGATACTAAGTTACTAACAAAACTAGGTCCCAGTAGCCCCTACATATGCATCATCTGGTGATGGTCAATATGATGTGACCCCAAAGTTTACTAGAAATGGGACAAAGCCTTTGAAATTGAATCTCCTATGATGTAATGGGAAAGGGTAAATTAACATACAAGCCAATTTTATGGAACATGCTCTTATTGAATGGCAACAAACTATTGGCATCACTCGCATCTTGGACCTGGAAGGGGTCTATGTAGTTAACTATGTAGTCTTAGGTTTTGCCGATTTTTGAACAAAGTACCTAAACCCGTAATTGTTCTGGAAAATGCAAAGTTTACTGTGCTTATGGTTCCATCTTTAACTATTGGGTAGTTTGATAAGTGCTTGCCTCTTGATACAATTCTCATGTAGGACGAATATAAGGGCACTATGGGCGCACATACTCTCAAGGAGAGAGCATTCTCAATGCTTACCACCAGATGTTAATATGAAGACAGACCAGTCTATTTATGATCCTACCACATGTTTTCTTGCTGAATGTAAGACCCAATTTACATACTTTCTATTTGGAATATATGAAGGTTAACGCCGGTAACCTTAAATACTTGCAAGAACATGCATGTTGATCATCTTCTTCTTTACTACTCGAAGCTTTTCCCAACCTCAAGTTGTCCTTTGAACTCCAGTTTCTCTTCCCAATAGATGCTCTTCTACGAAGATGGACCACTCTATTTATGATCCTAGCATACATGTAAATTTGCTTAATTAAGGCCCAGTTTATATGCCTTCTATTTGGAATATCTGATCATATAGATATTGGGTGATCATGTTCAGCAGTCAGTTAAAGTGAGATGCTCAAGTTGGAGATCTTGAAGAACAATTTTTTTACTCATTTAATTGCATATAGTGTGATCATGTTCCCCATTTTGTTTGTTCCCCATTTGTTTCTCAACAAAATTACATGACGACCTTGTTTCAAGAGATAGCTGCTGGCCCTACATGTGGCTCATGACATCTAAACCTTAAAAATCAGTATGTGCAAGAACATGCATATTAATCTTCTATTTCTTCACTAGTTGAAGCTTTCCCAACCTTTAGGAGTCCTATTGAACTCCATTTTCTCTTCCAAAAATCAATAACTAGCTCTATTAAAAAAGAATGAAATGCTGAACTAGCTTTGAGATTTTATAGTCAGTTCAGTTTAAATAGTTCTCTCTTCAGTTGGGTCAATACTAATTGATACAATGTAGCCAAAAATAAATAAAAACAAACACTCAGCATTGAGAAGACATTTGAAGATGTTAACGCATAGTTTCTGGTTCCTTTGAGCCCACAACCTTGATAGATTTCCTTTTATCTGACATGAGGACGTGGTTCACCATATAGAGATAAGTTCTGGTGCATGAAAAACAAATGGCCTGAAAATCTACCTCAGAGGCCCTCTATGGTCTTGAAAACCATCGTCCATAGTCCTCGAGTCTAATATGAACTTGGGAAAAATAATATTCAATAGGGAATATGATGGGTTGCTTATGAAGATGGATGAAGATGAAGATAAGATTTGGGAAAAATAATATTCAATAGGGAACTTGGGAAAAATAGTGTTCAGTTATTTCGGTTTCAACTGAACCGAATTTGCAGAACCGAGAAAACCGAATTCAGATTAATCCAAACCGAAATCGAACTGAAAATACCTAAAATCGAATAAACCGAACCAAAATAATTTGTTCGTTTATTCGGTTTAGATCGGTCTCTAGCGAGGAGCCACAATAGACAGGGACAAAGGAGGGAGAGACTCGGTTGGCGACGCTCGAGCCGTGCTCGACGAGCTCGACGTCGACGAGGTCTTGATAAGGGGAGAGAAAGAGAGGAGGAGCTCACCGGAGAAGGCGAGGCACGACAACAATGGCGGGGTCTGTTGTGGCGGCATGCTCGCGACGGAGGCGACATCAGAGGTGGAAGAGGGGTATGGAGATGACGATGAGCTCCTCCTCTCTGCTGGGGTCTGCTGTTGCAGCGACGTGATTGGCGGCGGAGGCGATAGTCCACCATGAGATCTCGTCTCTCGCCAGGCGAGCGTCGGCCGATAAGCTTTTTCTCCTTTCTCTCGCGATTTCTCTGTCCTCTCTTTTCTTTCTGACTCTCTTTTCCACTTTGGCTTTGGGAGAATCAAATAGGTTTTCTCTCTTGATAACCGATGTATATGAGAAGCAGTATGGAAGATTTGACTTTTGTGAATTTTCCACATGGAACTCGAGGCGGAAAAGCTAGCTAACAGCGGTGAGTATTATGTTCTTTTGAACCGGAATTATTTTGGTAGTGGTGTATGGATTAAGACTAAGGTGAGATGGTGAGTATTAGCTAGCTAATAGGGGTGAGTACCAGATTCTTCACAAGTGTGAGAAGTGAGAATATGGGTGAGTATTAGCTGACCTTATTCGGCGGCTTTAAACTGAAACCGAAACCGAATAAGAAAATTGAGTATTTTCAAAACCGAAACCGAACTGATTTTTTTTAAACCGAACCATCTCTCTTATTCGGTTCGGTTCGGTTTGGTTCGGTTTTCGGTCCAACTCACCCACTCTTTAGCTCTGAAGAGGTTTAGAAGAAGGGAAAAGTTGATGATGTCCACTCCTAAGATCAACCTTGCATGAAGCCATATCATGAGTTTATATAGATTTGTCGCTAGTTTTATTTACCTCTTTCACTCGATAGACAACTTACCAGTTATGTGACAAAAAGTGCAGCCACGTCATACGAAACCCCTACTCTGATGAACCATTGCTTGCTTCACCAACTCAGGCACCTAAGCAACTCCACAAGACTCTAATGGACTCTCCTTGGTAGTCTATTAGGATACTTTTATAGGATTATATCTGAATACTCTTGAATCAATGGTCTAACTTAAGGAATTTGTTTACTTTGCTATTATGGGAACACCTCTCTCCTAGGAGTTGCAGCATTCTTTTGCTGGAAGATTCTGATACTTTCTTCTTTACTGTAGGAAGAACTTCTTAGGAGTTGGATCACTCCTTTGTGACCAAGAATAATTTCCATACGACTATCATCCCCTCAAGTTGCTAGATATATCACCTATGTCCCGCCAATATTGTCATGGTAGATTTTCTCCAATTGGCAACTTGACCAAGCATCTTCTGATCATTGGCACCCATCCTACACTTTTAAATTGTTCACGTTTTTGGGCTTCCTTGGGGATATAGGCTTTCAATTTAAGCTCTCTTAGGTCATGACACATTTCAGTGTTTTTTGTTTGATTTTGATTGATAGAAATTTGTTTGATTTTAATTGATAGAAATCACCACAATCCAGACTAGTTGGTGGTAGGTTATGCCGCAATGAGAGTCAGCAGAATCCCCTTTTGGAGTCATCAGTATTCTACAAAGGACAAGCACGTAAGCTCCAACTTCTTTATAAAGCTCCTATGAATGCATGCTCATCTATCTTTAATCAATATCAGGGTTTGGTATTTACCATCCTTACTCGAATAGGTTTCCCTTGGTATGATACATCGTTATGAAATGTCTATTTTTGATATGTGCCTGTTCAAGTGGCTTGTTTGGACCCAAGCATCCCTTTTGCCTTACCAGTTACCTGATGCGGTCATCTTTGTCTGTATTGGGTTTGGAAACAGGATAGGCACTAACCCCTCTTGCCTTACCTAAAAAGCCCTCACAGAAGAGCTTGTAACAATTTCACAACATTTACCTGTTCGGTTGTTCCCCCCCCCCCCCCCCCCCCCCCCCCTTCAACTTCATTGATTCTGCAAGTTTTAGAATCTCATTTTGACCTATGTTTATGGAGGTTTACCTCATCTTGAAATGAAGCCACGAACAGTTGGTACCTATTAGGCTATTAAAGTGAAAACTAAAAAAGCATCCTTCAATATCATTATAGTTTGAGCAAACTTGATATTTTCATGTCAGATTTACTAGCTTGGCATAAAATGTGAAATCTCTTGAAGAATTTGAATTGTCTGGACTCGTTCCTGCATTCGGTGATGAACATATGATCTAATAAGTCTCATTCCTTATTTTGTTTCTCTTATTTCAGAACCCATACCAGGTCAATGTATTGCTAGCAGGCTATGACAAGGACATTGGCCCATCCCTTTACTACATTGACTACATTGCAACCCTCCACAAGATTGACAAGGGTGCATTTGGTTACGGTTCGTACTTCTCGTTGGCCATGATGGATCGCCACTACCACAATGGAATGTCGCTGGAGGAAGCAGTTGATCTTGCCGATAAATGTATAATGGAGATCCGGTCCCGTCTGGTGGTTGCACCACCGAACTTTGTGATCAAGATTGTCGACAAAGATGGGGCGAGGCAGTATGCAATGCGGGAAACGATCAAGGACACCCTCTGAAAGGAGTGCAATTTAGCAAAACTTTGATCACTTGATTGTCCTTTTATTTTGAATTATTAACCATCAAGTTCTGCTAGTGAACATGTAAGAAATTAAATTGACTCCAATGATCCTGGCATCTTTTTATCATTTGCAAAGTTGCTTCTAGTGATTGGGCTCTTCATAGATGAATTCTGTTCCAATGATATTTAGAGCATCTCCAACCCTATTGTCTTGTTAAGTATTGTGAGTCTTAGGTGGCTCCTATGTGGCATGGGCCACAAGACAATGTCTTGTTTGTCCACAAGACAATGTCTTGTTTATGTGGCAAAATTATATCTCAAAAGACAATGAGATAGAAAAATTTTTTCTAACTTCCAAGACAACTTTTAAGACAACTACTCACCTTCTTTCTTTTTTCTAATATTTTTTATTCATAATTGATGACATGGAAGAGAAGACATTGTTAAGTGCATTGTCTAGAACAAGACAATCAATTTCACAATGTCTTCTTTAATTTTTTGCCACATAAGCTTCACAATTGACTTGACAATTGCATTGGAGAAGAACTTTTGAATAAAATTTTGTCATTCCTATGTGGCATTAACTTTTTTCCAAAGTCACAATAGGGTTGGAGATGCTCTTATCAGTCGGAAGGGCTGAACCAAAATTGGGAAAAATAAAATAAAATGCCATGTGTCCGGTCCTGATTGGCTGGACTAAAACCCAATGGTGCATCCCTCTGCTAACTTGGGCGATTTCGGCCGCAGAAACTGCGGTCGGTAAGACACCACTGTTCTGTTCAGGGGACTACCTCTTCTGTTTGGTTTGATTGAGAGTGGAGTGAAACTGGACATTTTTTTGCATTTTGGAGGAAGTCAAGTGACTTTAGGTGTTTGGTTATTTCTCCAAAAAAAAATTAGCTGAAGTGGGAGACTTTCGGAGAAATGAAAGTCGATTGAACTTTCTGGAACTGTCGGAAGAGAAATTAACAAAAGAAGAAGAAATAGGTGTCCGATTCGAGCGGAAGGACCCAGCAAAGGAGACGGCACAGGTCCTCGCGTCGGCGGGTGACGACATAGAGGGAGGTCCTTTCTTCATTCTTCTCCAAAAAAATATTAAGAAGAAGACAAATGGAGAAGAAGATCATATATTAATAGAAGAAGAAAACAGAATGGAGAAGACGACGACGAATGGAATGGATTGTAGAAGAAAGAGTGCTGGGGAGAATGGATTTGGTGGTGCACTGTAGTAATGAGAGAAATGAGTTATCATTTGTTTTATAATAATAACAACATAGGTGGTTTAAAAGTTTGTTAATTTTTGATTTTAAACACTTTTTTTTTTTTAAAAACACATATTTTTTCTAATTGTTTATGTCAAATTTTGAAATTTTAATCCATACATCAAAATAAATTATTGTCAATTTAAATTTATATTTTAGAAAATTTATATTATGGTAATTAATTTAATTATGATAGTTAATATTTTTTGTTTGTTACCATAATTTTAACCCCAACATCCACATTCAACAATTATCTAAACAATCGAACTCCATTTTATCTACTTTCAACAATCATCCAAACAACCAACTCATTTTCTTTCACTTGCACGAGACAAAAATACTCTATCCAAATACATTTTGGAAAGTGACACTTGCTGCAAGTGCACTATAACTCAACATGATGTAAGTGTCACTTTTACACTTTCAAAGAGTTACTTCTATCCAAACAGCCCCTTTATGTATTTGACCTCGTGAGTCTTTAAATGTTTATTGAGGTTTTGTAATGGTTCAATACTAGTATAATAGTCTAAAGGACGTGATGTCACTAGAAATTGCCCACCCACGTGTAAGTGGAAAGTAGAAGTGAAAACTAGGATAAGAGGAGACGAGATCATAAAAGTAAGAGGAGAGAGAATAAGGACATACAATTCTAAGCTGCATTTCGTGTATATTTGTATTAACGTATGACACGAAATAGGATGTGGACTGTCTAATAGGAAGAAAAATGGAAAACATAGAGGGGAAAAAAATTTGGGGGCAGCTTGGAGCCTATCCTAATCCAAGGTTAGTTTTCGTCCTTGAACATAAATACACCCACTACTTGATTGTCTGCATATGAAAATAATAAGATTGGCTAGGAATAACTCACTACAAGCAAGTGGTTTGGTGAGGTTATCACCCAATCTCAATATGCTTAGTGCGTCCATGAAATACGGGGTGACTCACGATAAAAATTATTGATGCATCTCCATAGAGATAGAAACCATAATCCATGTTTCATGAAGAAGAGACCCATCAACATTATCTCAGAAGTTCTATGAGTCATATCACGATATTTGATATATGTACTAGAACGAGCCAAAATGTTCTCCTTCTTACTGCGCCAAGTCACAAATTATTTCCAACAAAGGTTCAATATCCAGAAGTAGACCTCCTATCACTTAAACCATTATATGTACTCCAATTACCTGACCAATCAACATCACTGAAACACATCACCGTGGGATTGTGATGGTTTGTATAACAAATCCTTTACAGATGCACCCTTAAAGTATAACAAGATACGAGATATAGCCACCCAATATGGTTACCAAGGAGCCTACATGAACTGACTAATTACTCCATCTATATAGGTGATATATGTTCGTGTAACAGTAAGTTAACTAAGCTTTCCAACCACTCGTCTGTACAATCCAATACCCTCAAAAGCCTCATATGTCAACATCAAGTTTGACATGAGAATCCATAGGAGTATCAACATGCCAAGAGTCCAACATCCCTGCCTTTGAAAGCAAGTTCAAAGCATTGCAACAAATACAAGCCATCTTAGATCAAACAACCTCGATTCAAGAAATAACGAAGAGTACCTAAATCCTTAGTATGAAACTAAAGGCTAAGGTAGGCCTTCAAGTAAAAATATCAACATACTAACTCCTAAATATAATAATATCATCAACATAAATAATCAACACAATAACACCTCCTGTAAAAGATTAGCTAAACACTGAATGATTTGACGTGGTACTCTAAAATCCATACTGAATGAAGATTGAACTGAATTTTTCAACCAAGCTTGAGGAGATCGTTTTAGTCCATATAAAGCCTTCTTCAGTTGACACACCAGATTGTCACTACTATATAACATCTCCTACTGATCCATATAAGCCTCCTCTTATAATTTCCCGTAAAGAAAGCATTCTTGATATCCAAATGATACATAAACCATTAGCAATTAATCTCCATAGAGATAAAAATGTGAACGGAATTCAGCCAAGCCATATGGGAGAAAGTCTATATAATCCATAACATATGTCCGGGTATACCTTTTGTAACCAATTATGCCTTGAGGCGCTCAACAGAACCATCTGGATGATACTTAACAATGTACATCTGTCACCCCCACTGTCCTAGGTAGGACTATTATTGTCATTTATATTATTTATTTCTTCAATATTTATGTAAGTTATTTGTTGTGAAGATAGGGTTAGTGTATTTACATTGGTAGTTAAATAAGTATTTTTTAACATGAATATATATATATATATATATATATATATATATATATATATATATATATATATATATATATATATATATATATATATATACGATGAAAAGAAAGAACAAATATATATATATACGATGAAAAAAAAAAGAAAGAAAAAAAAAAAATAAAAAAATATATATATACGATGAATATAAAGCAAAAGAAAAGAAGAAGAAAAAAGGAAAAATAAAGCAACCACATATACCCGAGCAAGCAGCAGCAAAAAATCCCAGCCCATGAAGGGGGCAAAGCCAAACCAACCCAAGCCGACCCCTTTTAGCACAGACCGTATATACATATAGATCGAAAGGGAGAGAGAGATCCTTCGACGAAACCCTAACCCTACCCCGACACCATCCCAACACCGCCACCTCGACCTCGCCGTCGACCAACTGTGGCCGCCCATCGTCGAAAATGCGCGACAAACCGCGGCGAGCAGCGCAACCGAGCGCAGAAGCAACAACAGCCGGTTCCTGTGAGGCCGACTTCATAGCGGGATATCTCCGCACGCGCTCGATCGATCTTCGAGCCGTTTCTTTCGGTATGAACCTGACCTATACCTCTTCAAATCCAATGGATAGTTTCATAGTAATCGAATCGAAATCAGGTTGAAAATCGAACCCAAGTTGATGAAAAATCTGTTCAAAATGAACAAGAAAACTCGTTCATGGACCTGACTTGGAAGGCGATTTCTCGCCAATCCATCGACAGATTCAAAAATCTGTTTGAATAGAATTAAAGACTAGGAGATCAAAACCCTTCTTGTAGTTTTAATTTTCATCCACTATACAAAAAATAATTCGTTTGCGAGGAAAAAAATTTGTTTTTCAAAAATTGAATTTTAGGAAAGCCTCCCGATACGACGTACGCCCCGACAAACTGAGCAACATGGTCTCAACCTGTAGGAATCGAAAGGCGCGTACAGGTGTTGTGGACGTGTGGGATTCGACGGAACTCAATTTTGTTGCGTGTGAGCGACGAAATCGATACGTATCCGTCGAGATATCCCGTATCGACCCTTTTGCAAATTAGTCAATTACTTTGTGCACGTTCGTCATCTCAAGAAAAAAACTTACGCCAATAGGACAGTGTCATTTCTTTGGTCCTGTATGCCACGTTTGGTCCGATTCTGAGAAGGTCGATCGGAACGCTATTTTGGCAGGCCTGCGACCCGATCCAACGGACGAATTTGTGCACGGCCCACCGGAATCCAACTTTGGACATAGGCTTGGGTTGCGTTCTTCAGTAGCACGGAAAAGTGATTGCCTATGCATCCAGGCAGTTACGTCCTCATGAGAAAAACTATCCTACACATGAGCTGGAGTTGGAAACTGATATTTTTTCTTTGAAGCCGTGGAAGCACTACCTGTATGGAGAGCGAGTTGAGATCTTCACGAAAGTACATATTCACCCAGAAGGAATTGAACATGAGACAGAGACGGTGGCTATAACTGATGAAGGACTTCGATATCTCTTTATAGTACCATCCAGGAAAGGCTAACGTAGTTACAGATGCTTTGAGCAGGTATCCAGTCACTATGTAGACGACAGATCGTCATCTATTCGCCGATCTGGATAGTTTGGGTTGTTGGCCCAATGATTGTATCATATTTTGAATATGGTTAATCTGTTAAATTTAGCATTTTATTATCACTAATCTTTATACTATCACTATAGCATTTCTACTTATACTTATACCTTTGGTGATATATGTCTATTGGTTTACATATTAGTGATATAAGCTTTCTATCTTAAATTTAATCGAGTTGCCAAAATTAAAATTATGTTTTTGATTGTGGTTATTCAATTAAGTTTAATAATTATGATATCACTAACTTTTATGCTATCACCTTAGCACTTATACTTAAACTCAGTATTGTCCTAATGTGCATTATGTAGGAACCCTAGAGGGGGGGGTGAATAGGGTCAAGCTAACTAATCAAGCACTTAGCACAAGCTAATTGGCAATTTAAAAATATAAGTGCAAGAGAAGAAGCAAACACAATACCGACACCCGATATATCCTGGTATCCTCCTAAGAGGCAGTCCAGTCCCGGAACTCTCTCCGACTTTAATCCACTATTTGAGCAAATAGTTACACACGAGTTTGGATCCGAAGAACTCGCCAACTTCTTACACAAGAGCTTTAATCCGAAGGGCTCTCTGACTTCAATCGAGAGTTTGGATACGAAGACTCCCCAACTTCAACCGAGAGTTTGGATACGAAGACTCTCCAACTTCAACCTTTCACAATAGGTTTTGATCTCCTTATACAATAGGATGAAGATCTCACTTTTCAACTCAATAACTCTAACACAATTTGTAGATGGCAAATGAAGGCTTTGTAGAGTTGTATGTGGATAAGCTTTGGTGGTTTGGAAATTTTTAGGCTCAAAGCATCAACCTTGAATGAAGGGGTTCAAGGCTATTTATAACCAAAGCTTGAAAAGAAGCCAAAGGTAACTTTTCAGTCACGAACCGGCATACCGCCGGTATGATCCGGCATACCGGCGGTATACCGGTCTGGGATTGCAACGGCTAGAAATATAGCCGTTGGGATCATTTATTGCTCAGAATTCGACCGTTGGAATTTGAACATTACTGAATCGGTATATACCGTCGGTGTGGACCGGTATGCCGTCGGTATGCCGGTTTTGTAGACAGAAACTTTCTGTGAACAAAAACTGGTATACCGTCGGTATACACCGGTATACCGTCGGTATGCGGGTTTTCAGCAGAAAACGATCCTAGGCTTATTTCTACCCTAGCTTTCGATTTTGTCATCCATTTCTTGTGTTTACAATTATTCCTAAGACTCATTACAGACTCCAGATATACTTAGGCAGGTGCAGGCTTCTTCAGAGTCTTGAAATGATGATGGCACGGCTTGGCTTCTTCTTTTGATAGGTGCTGGCTTTTTCCCTTGGCGGCAGCTGTCCAAAGATATCCAGTTTATGAAAACTGAATACCTTTCGGGGGCTTCGCCCCCGAACCCCCGACGAGGGGCGCTGCCCCCTCGACCCCCGTCCGCTGACCGGGCAGCGAAACCCCTGGTGCGTGGCTCCAAAGATGTCGTCGGGTGGTTCAGAGAAATCTTGTGGGATCCGTCGTCTTTGGCCCACCATGATTTCTTCATTGCATATGTCCACATTGATCTTGCTTATTGCTTTTCTGCATGTACATGTTAGACGAACAAAGCAATATACATAGTAGCAAGTATGATAAATTAAAGCACATTAGGACTATGCAAAGTTTAAGTATAAGTGCTAAGGTGATGTCATAAATGTTAGTGATATCATAATGATTAAACTTAATTGAATGACCACAATCCAAAACATTGTTTTGATTTTGGCAACCCAATTAAATTTAAGATAGATAAGCTCATATCACTAAGATGTAAACCAATGGGCACATATCACCAAAGATATAAGTATAAGTAGAAATGCTATAGTGATAGTATGAAGATTAGTGATAATGAAATGCTAAACTTAACATATTAACCATATTCAAAAATATGATACAATCATTGGGCCAACAATCTCCCCCTTTTTGATTATGGCAAATCGGTTAAGTTTAGTATGGACACAATAGATGCATGTATCACTAATATACAAAAGACATAAGCAATATCATTACTTATAAAAGCATACTTAAACTTACTTCTCCCCCTTTGACATGATCAAAAATAGGCTCCCCGTACTAAGAGATAAAGTAAAATCAATCTCAAGCATAGAAATCAGAGCATGGAGAACTTATAGACAATCATGATTAAGATATATTAATAAAAAACAATGGGAGAAGTGTGTAAAGACAAGTGTATAAAACTACATACCAAATGTAGAGTACTAAATTAAAAATTGCTTGTCAAAACACAATATGGTTGGTAAAACTAAAAGTATTTGAAAAACAAGAACTAAGTAGTTTACCAACTTGAAATCCAAGGAATAAATCCAAAACACAATAGGATATGAAATATTGCTCTAGTTTTGGAAGAGAACTATGAAATAAAGGATTTCAAACAAGAGCCATGAGGAATAGATAATTGCAACTAATAGATACCAATTGAGATATGACATTAAATAAACTTGATACCAATGGAAAAGATGTAAACTTGAAACATTGATCAAAGAAACCATTAATAATCATAATTGTCCACAAATAAATAGTGGAACAAAATTAAAGAATGATCATTGTAAAATATTGCAATTGATATAAAGTAATCTCATTATTTGCAAAATCTATATGCTTATCCAAGTTCATGCATTTGAACTCAATTACCTTATCATGCTATATGAATACCCTTTAGATAAACATGAAGGTAAAAGAGAAAAATACTTGAGAAAGAGAAATTCAGTCGACTTGAATGCTTCCCCTCAAAGTACTACCAAAGGTGATAAAAATCATAAATTTTGGATAAGTCCTCAACAAGGAAAGCCAACTCAATTAAGCATGAAAGAAAAGCCAAACCAACGAAAGCACAATAGTCATCAAGATAATATATGAAAGTTAATATTTAAGAAGATGACTTATTTAATCCATATAAAAGAGAGATAAATGATAAAGACAATAGCATATACTCTCACAAACCCTTCACAAATAAAAGTATCATGACCTCATTTACTAAGATATGAAAAAGAAGAAGGTATGGGTCCATGATGAACTAGGTATACGACATATTTAAGGGTATAAATGAATTGAATCAATTAATTTGCTCCCCCTCAAAATATGCGTATCTAGTTCCAAAGCACTTATAGCATAAAATAGAAAACTACAAGATCTAGCGGTAAATCAACTATGGATTTCTCCCCCTTGCTCGATGCATATAAGGCTACAATATCGTCAAAAGACGAAAAATATCATCTTTAGTCAAGAAGAGATAACCAATTAATAGCCACTAAAGATGAGAAATCAAAAGAATATTCCAATAAAGCACATATAATCAAAAGATGGCATACATTAGTCTATATAGAAGAATCTCATATTTAAATATGATAGATCAATGTATGTAATCCTTTGAGAAAATGTCATCATGAAAAAGAATAAAGTCAATTAAGAACAATCATGATGATAGACATAATATAGCTCAAAAATAAAATAAAAATGAAACTCAAACATCATGTCCATGATTATCTAATTAAGAAATAATCAACCAATTTATTGCTTTGCATGGACTAGATATATTTTATCGCATATGTACCCATCAACCGGATAATATCCAAACTTTGCTACTTCTAAATGAAAGACCAATAAAGTTCAAATAGCAAAGGTCATATGTGATAAACCATGAGTAGTCAAAGTAGAGTAATAAATTAACTTGACATTTACAAAATTAGATAGTTTAGGACTACTCAATCATTAGGATCATTCATAAAGGATACAAATGAATAAATATGATCTAATAAATCTCATCAAGAGAAAATCACAAGTCCAAAAAAAATCTCACACATTAACATGGAAAAGAGTCAATCTCATTTAAATAATTACAAACATAATAAAGAAGAGATGTAAATGATAATACGATGAAAATATGACTCAAAAAGTGAGAGAAATTTTAGAGAGACTTGCTAATGACTAGTTATGGAAGAGAGTTAAAACAAGGAATCACAAACCTCTAAGAGAAAACAAGATTTAATAAAAAATTTGTAAAACTAGTTTTAGAGATTAAGCATATCACAAATCTAGTTTTTGTAAACTAGCATATCATATATAGATTGAAGTATAGGAATATAGCTAGATGTGTGAAAGTGAGCCAAAATTATATAGCTTAATAATATATCACAAATAAGCAAACTATATAATCCAAATAAGATTAATGAGAGAAGCCATTAACAAGATAAATGTGCTCATTAATTCTTAAGTCACTAACACAAAAAAAAATACTTGCTTAAGCATAGAGTTCACAATTAAGGGAATACATTTTGAATGATCAAAATGATTTAGAGACTCTTTACTAAGCAAGGATAAGAGCATAAGATGATAAATAAATGAATTAGACTCTTATCAAGTAAAGGACAAAAGAGATGTTCATGAAAATGTAATAAAGTAAATCTTTTTGCCAAGTATTGAGATTAACCCAAGATAATAAAATGATAGATCGATCTAGAGAATGCAAAATATTATAGCCATTATGAAATAAGTGTATTCTCTAGAAATGGAAAAATCTCAACATAAAAGCTCAAACCATAGTAGCTAAAGTCATGAGAAATATGATGTAACAATTATAAGTATTCTCATGTGCTACAAAAACTATTGGGCAACAATAATTCAAAAAGAAGTATAAACCCAAGGAATGAGCAAAGAAAGATCATTAAGATCAAGAAAGCTAAATGCTAAAGATATCAAGAAGTACATTTTTCAAAGAGCTTTCATAGTGCACCATAGTAAATATATAGAAGATATCGATTTGAAAATGTGCACTAAAAATGGAGGTAAATATAAAAACAAGACAAAAACACAAAACCATGTGATTCTTAAAAGAACTTCCATAAATAGTCAAGTGCAAGGCATAAACAAAAATTCTCTCTCAACATCCTAACTTAAAGGTATAAAACAAATAAATATAAAAAGTTAGGAATCACTAATATATATGAAACTATATATATCACGAATAGGCATACATGAAAAGATCAAAAACCAATTAAGAACATGTATCCATAATGCCAACCAAAAAGTCAAGAAGATATCATCAAAAGAAGACTTTAAGGAAGAAGCTAATTGATTCAAGAAGAATAAATATGGTCAAAGGAATCAATAGCTAAGGTATGAGATAAGCACAAGTTTGAAGGTAAAAAGTATATTTAAATACTCTTCAAGTCAATATAAAACTTTAGCTTAAATCATATGCCCACATAAAGATATTTATACAAAAAATATATAAACATAAGAAATACATGATCTACATGTAAATAGAAATTTAATGAATATAGTCATGTATCCTTAATGAATATTTGAAAAACTATCACAAATTCAAAAGCAAGTATAAATAACCTTCATTAGGCAAAGACATAATTGATTCTCAAGAAGATAATCAAGATAAAGTATGAGAATCAATAATGAATATATTATGTAAGCACAAGATTAAAAAGGAAGTATAAGGGAATACTTGTCAAGTGATAAGAAGCTTGTGCTAAACATAAATATTCACAAATACCGATTTAAAGTAAATGTTACATACTAAAAACAAACCGGCAGGAAGTAACTATTTCAAAAACTTTAAAGACGGAGAGTTAAAAACATATTAACTCAAATAAAAAAACAAGCTCCTATGGACTAGAGTGATATGCATGCTTCATAAAATAGAGATCAAGAATAACAAGCATGCATAAATCAAATGTGTCACACTTAATAGAAAATGAGTGATAAACTACATAGTGTGAACTAATCATTTAAGCCGAGTAACTAGTCATGCTAGATAAAAGAATTAATAAGAAAATTAACTAAGCATGCTAGTATTAAATCTCACATTGATTTATATAAGAGACAACTAAAGGACATCAATGTGAGCTAGTAGCAAGACATCAAGAGAAACATGCTAGATTCTACAAATATAAACAATTTAAAGAGAATCGTTTAGCATGTTACCAAAGTGTCTCTAGTGGCCACGCTTGTGTTGGTGCAATTGCTTGGAAGATGACCTTTGCAACCACCAACACGCTCCTCGGTGCTATGTCCCGATACAAGAAGCTTCACCTATAATATTAGATGAAGACTTTGGTATCCAAATAAACTTGGATCCACATTTATTAGCTTTAGGGACCCACATACTATTTACTCTAGCATTGGTAGAAAAACTCCTACGAATAGGACAAGTGAAGCTCATGTGTCCAATGCGAGAGCAATAGAAGCACCTAATACTAGTGTGTGCACATGTATCGGAATGAGTATGATTATGAACATGTGACATACTAGAATGATGAATATCTCTAGAGTGAGCATGAGAAGATTTGGTTTTAAGAATATCATGTTCTAATAGCAAATCATCATGCATGCAAGTAAGAGAATCAAATTTAGCAATTAAAATATCATTCTCTTTTTCAAATAAAGCAATTCTAGAGATAAAAGCATCATTTTGTTTCTTTAAAGTGTCAATAGAAGAATCATGCAAATGATTTAGCTCATGAGTTTGCCTCTTAAGATCTTCTATTGATGAGGAAAGAGATTTAATTTTCAAAATTAAAGCCTCATTCAAACTCTTTAAAGAAACACATGATGAGTTTTGAGAAATAAGTCTAGATAATAAAACATTGTTTTCATTTCTCAATAACTCATTAGCTTCTTCTAAATGAACAACCTTTTCAGAAAATTCTTCATTTGTAGAATGAAGGTTGTCAAGAATCTCTAAGGATTGTTTAGCCATGGCTTTCCACTTAGAGCATTTCTTGCATTTAGAAGAAACATGATTGTCTATGCTACTAGAAGTAAAACCCTCTTTATCGGAGGAGGAGTAGGAAGAAAACGATGCCATAGAAAAATAACAAGGATCTACTCTAAGGATGTTAAGCCTAATAATAGAGTCCTTGCTCTGATACCAATTGTAGGAACCCTAGAGGGGGGGTGAATAGGGTCAAGCTAACTAATCAAGCACTTAGCACAAGCTAATTGGCAATTTAAAAATATAAGTGCAAGAGAAGAAGCAAACACAATACCGACACCCGATATATCCTGGTATCCTCCTAAGAGGCAGTCCAGTCCCGGAACTCTCTCCGGCTTTAATCCACTATTTGAGCAAATAGTTACACACGAGTTTGGATCCGAAGAACTCGCCAACTTCTTACACAAGAGCTTTAATCCGAAGGGCTCTCCGACTTCAATCGAGAGTTTGGATACGAAGACTCCCCAACTTCAACCGAGAGTTTGGATACGAAGACTCTCCAACTTCAACCTTTCACAATAGGTTTTGATCTCCTTATACAATAGGATGAAGATCTCACTTTTCAACTCAATAACTCTAACACAATTTGTAGATGGCAAATGAAGGCTTTATAGAGTTGTATGTGGATAAGCTTTGGTGGTTTGGAAATTTTTAGGCTCAAAGCATCAACCTTGAATGAAGGGGTTCAAGGCTATTTATAACCAAAGCTTGAAAAGAAGCCAAAGGCAACTTTTCAGTCACGAACCGGCATACCGCCGGTATGATCCGGCATACCGGCGGTATACCGGTCTGGGATTGCAACGGCTAGAAATATAGCCGTTGGGATCATTTATTGCTCAGAATTCGACCGTTGGAATTTGAACATTACTGAATCGGTATACCGTCGGTGTGGACCGGTATGCCGTCGGTATACCGGTTTTGTAGACAGAAACTTTCTGTGAAAAAAAATTGGTATACCGTCGGTATATACCGGTATACCGTCGGTATGCCGTTTTTCAGCAGAAAATGATCCTAGGCTTATTTCTACCCTAGCTTTCGATTTTGCCATCCATTTCTTATGTTTACAATTATTCCTAAGACTCATTACAGACTCCAGATATACTTAGACAGGTGCAGGCTTCTTCAGAGTCTTGAAATGATGATGGCACGGCTTGGCTTCTTCTTTTGATAGGTGCTGGCTTTTTCCCTTGGCGACAGCTGTCCAAAGATATCCAGTTTGTGAAAACTGAATACCTTTCGGGGGCTTCGCCCCCGAACCCCCGACGAGGGGCGCTGCCCCCTCGACCCCCGTCCGCTGACCGGGCAGCGGAACCCCCGGTGCGTGGCTCCAAAGATGTCGTCGGGTGGTTCAGAGAAATCTTGTGGGATCCGTCGTCTTTGGCCCACCATGATTTCTTCATTCATATGTCCACATTGATCTTGCTTATTGCTTTTCTGCATGTACATGTTAGACGAACAAAGCAATATACATAGTAGCAAGTATGATAAATTAAAGTACATTAGGACTATGCAAAGTTTAAGTATAAGTGCTAAGGTGATGTCATAAATGTTAGTGATATCATAATGATTAAACTTAATTGAATGACCACAATCCAAAACATTGTTTTGATTTTGGCAACCCAATTAAATTTAAGATAGATAAGCTCATATCACTAAGATGTAAACCAATGGGCACATATCACCAAAGATATAAGTATAAGTAGAAATGCTATAGTGATAGTATGAAGATTAGTGATAATGAAATGCTAAACTTAACATATTAACCATATTCAAAAACATGATACAATCATTGGGCCAACACATTAAACTTATCACACTTGCTACTATGTTTGTTGCTTTGTTCGTCTAACATGTACATGCAGAAAAATAATAAGCAAGATCAATGTGGACATATGCAATGAAGAAATCATGGTGGGCCAAAGATGACGGATCCCACAAGATTTCTCTGAACCACCCGACGACATCTCCGGAGTCACGCACTCGGAGGTTCCGTTGCCCGGTCAGCGGACGGGGGTCGAGGGGGCAGCGCCCCTCGTCGGGGGTTCGGGGGCGAAGCCCCCGAAAGGTATTCAGTTTTCACAAACTGGATATCTTTGGACAGCTGCCGCCAAGGAAAAAAAGCCAACATCTATCAAGGAAAGAAGCCATGCCATGCCATCATCATTTCAAGACTCTGAAGAAGCCTACACCTGCTACAGTATATCTGGAGTCTGTAATGAGTCTTAGGAATAATTGTAAACACAAAAAATGGATGGTAAAATCGAAAGCTAGGGTAGAAATTAGCCCAGGATTATTTTTGGATGCAAACCGGCATACCGACGGTATACCGGTCTATACCGACGGTATACCAATTTTGTTCACAGAAAGTTTTCTGTCTACAAAATCGACATACCGACGGTATACCGGTTCATACCGACGGTATACCGGTTCAGTAACGTTGAAAGTCCAACGGTCGGATTTCCAGCATTAAATGATCCCAACGGCTATATTTCGAGCCGTTGCAATCCCAGACCGGTATACCGACGGTATGCCGACTCATACCGACGGTATGCCGATCGCTGACTAAAAAGTTGCCTTTGGCTCTTTTTAATGCTTTGGTTATAAATAGCCTTGAACCCCTTCATTCAAGGTTGATGCTTTGAGCCTAAAAATTTCTAAACCACCAAAGCCTATCCACAAACAACTCTACAAAGCTTTCATTTGCCATCCACAAATTGTGTTAGAGTTATTGAGTTAAAAAGTAAGATCTTCATCTTATTGTATAAGGAGATCAAAACCTATTGTGAAAGGTTGAAGTTGAAGAGTCTTCGTATCCAAACTCTCGGTTGAAGTTGGAGAGTCTTCGTATCCAAACTCTCGCCA